>JAOWAN010049113.1:0-13910 GCA_028566635.1 Lobelia cardinalis
TTTTCCAGCAGAAAGTTTCTGCTGATTTTGGTTAATTCAAGTTCTTATTCCGCTGCATTATTGGTTCTCTGTCAACGACTTGTTAAACCAGTTGTCAAGACAGTTGTGCTAGCATATTCACGCACAAATGGTTTATCTACTGGACAGTCCCTACGCTATATTTCTTTCGGGGTGCATTTACATTGGCAATGGCTATACAACTGGTGCTGCTGGAACTACTTCACTCTACGCCTTTTGTATTACATGAACTACTTGTTCTAATTTGAGTTGAAAGAAATAAATTCTTACCACTTTTGGTAATTAATGGAAATAAAATTATCTTACATTAATAACTGATCATGTTGAGTTGCTTAAAACATACTCCCTCCTTGGCATGTACGTTTGGTTCATTTTTTTGATGAAATTTTATATATTTTAATTGAATGACCAATTCCTTTGAACTAAAGGATTGTTTACCATTCCTTCCAATACCGGAAGGAAAGTTCAATTTCATAAAAACATTCCATCGGAATGAATTCAAATAATCATATTAACCTTGTTAAAATAATATTATGACCAAACTAATATTTTCAATAATAATAATTATTATTATTATAGTAATAATTATAAAAAATTTATCATAAATAAAATATTAAAATAATAACAATATTAAAGCTAAATAATGATAGCATCTATTATTTACATAATACAATAACGATAATAAATAATTTAATTAGTAACTGGTAAAATTATTTATAAATTAACTAAATAATATTAATAAGAAATAAGTATCAAGATATAACTAGTAACTAGTTTAGTAACATTATATTTATTATTAATAATAATAAATTAAATAATATTAATTAATATTGAAGTAATAATATTACTAAAGTAATACAAACAAATATTCATAAATGATAAATATTTAAGGATTAAGAATAATTATCAAGATTTATAATAATACTTATTAAAAATAACTGTTATACAATATTTAATGTATAATACTTTAATAATAAATATATTTATTATAATATAGTAATATTTAAATAATATATTAATATAAATAAGTAGGTATATGAGCATTAATTATAATTTGTTAAAGCGTGATTTACGGTGGTTTGGTGATGCTGACGGAACAATGAGGTCCACTTTCTTGAAATACTCCGCACGGGATTTTACGAACTTTTGAATTGAAAAATCAAATATGTCAAGATTTTTTTTTGCTTATGTCAAAATCGCAGTCTCAAAATGAAAAAAATTAACAAAATTTGTCTTAAATTAATAACTTTTAACAGTGACTTACATTTAGCACTTGAAAATTCAAAAGAGCGAATTTTAATAAATGATATTAATTGATCATAATCTCTAATCATTGTCCATTCAATCAGATGTTACTTCAAAAAATTTTAAAAAAATTGCAACAAATATTATGATGAAAATTAAGAAATACACAAAATTAATTAGGAAATATTTCTTCAAAATTATCTATAAGTAGATAATCGCATAATATATATTGATGCAGCTATGAAATAGCAATCAAAATATGTATTTCATAAATATGTTCATAAATATCAAAATATGTATTTCATAAATAAGTATTTTAAGATTGAAAAAAATTGTATAATTTAACATAAACACATTAATATTTTATTTATTGAGTTTATCAAATCAACTAAACAGGAATTCTAAAATTATTCAAAATAGGAGCTAAATTATAGATACACTCATTTCATTTAACTAATTTAAATAATACTCATTGATATTTGTTACCATAGCCAAGGATTGCGTTGAAATTGGATACTAATTAATCTTTTAATATTTTTCGTTAATAATCTTCCTCCATAAATAAGTTCGTTTTCATATGCTAAACGTCAATGAATTGTGAATGAATTTCCTTCTAACATAGGCATTAATCCAAAGTAATTAGCATTAAATGTTCACCAAGTGGACAGGTTTTATATAAATTTTGAATTAAATATCATTAAATTTGAAATATCAAGAGTCCTATTCTATTCTTTAGCTCTTTATCATTCTTTAATAGCATTAAATTCTAATAATGCATTCTCATGTTCAATTATTTTTTTCTAGTTAAATGTAGCTTATATTTAGTGAGCATTAAGTTTTTCTTTATATAATTACATTAATACAAAGTATAATAATTTTAATTTTCATGATTATGGTTCTTCCGTGAACTGTAGCTTATATTTAGTGAATATTAAGTTTTTTTTATATAATTACAATAATACAAAGTACAATAATTTTAATTTTCATGATTATGACTAGGACTCATCAATACCAAAAAAATAGAATAATTTTTGTATAGGAATCATTTCTATCTTGCTTTGATTTTTTTGTACTTTTTTTTATTTTTGCAAAAGATGAGTAATGACTTCACACATATATATTACATCACTTCAATCAAAAGCAAATGACAAATGACAAAATCAAAATTAAAAAGAAAATTATAACAAAATCAAAATTAAAAACAACGTTATAATCAAAACCACAAACATTAGCCAAAGTTTAAACTAAAAAATCTTGGAGAAAAGTAATAATAGTTTAGATAACTTAAGCATAAAAAGCATAAACAAAAATAAAACTTGAATCCAAATCATAAAAATTAACGAATAAAAGATTTTTAAAAATAGTCATGTAATTCAAAGGAAATCAAAACTGAAATTAAAGTTAAACCTAAACCGTGTAAATTGATCCCAAACCAAACAATCATTAGCCAAAGTTTAAACTAAAAAATTTTCAACCAAATCAAAAAATTAATAGCAAAAGTTTAAACTAAAACACCATTTTCAAAAAGCCAATTACTGAAATTGAAACAATACTAAAATCAAGACAAAAAAAAATATACAAAACTAAATTAAAGTACTTAGAATTGAAAAATTAAAATCAAGACTAAAATTTAAAAATAAAAAATAAAACTTATTCTTAAAAATTCATATAAATTATGAGGCTAAAAACCAAGTTAAGATTAAAATTGGGTCAAAATTAAAAATTAAATACTAACAAAAACTGAGACTCCAAAAACGATTTATAAACTTCGAGGCCAAAAAGAAATTGAAAAAAAGGGTAGAGAGCACTTTACAAATATAATTATAAAATAAATTCAAGGGTGAGTAGGAAAAAAAAAAGAGGCTAGATATAATACTTATAAAATAAAAAAATTACTTAATATTGAAATTTCAATAGTACGACCCATATCAAATATAAAACATAAAAAAATCATTTACTTCTTTAAAATTCAAGTAAAAAAATACAAAGCTATAAGAAACTATAAATCAAAATTTCATTAAAGTAAAAAGAAATTACGAAAAATTCATTACGAAGATCATATTTAAAACCTAATAACAAAAAATTGAAACTAAAACTAAAATAAAAAAGAAAGCAAGTTTTGAAAATGATTTTGAGATTTCAAGAGAATTAACTAATTAAAAAGTTTGAGAAGCAAAAAGAAAAAAGAAAAAAAATAGATAGATAGAAAGAAAGAAAGAAAAGAACTGATAATTAATCTAGAGAAGAAATAAAAAGAAGAAAAAAGTGATGAAGGTCACCTGATGAAATGAAGAGCATGGCTGCTTTCTTGAATAAAAAACGGAAATATCCAAAGATTGGCCAAAGAGGTTTCGAATTTCTTCATAGTTGAGTTTATTCCGACGAGAACTTGAAAAGATATGACAATAATTTTTAACCATCCACTCCTATTAATCTATTAAGAGGAGTGGAAAGATAAGGATTTATTTACCAAAAACAATAAAAAAAACACTAATAAAATTCAACAGTTGGATGCAGCATCATAAACAATCCTAGCACCAAGATTCTTTCAACTGTTGAACAATGCTACGGTTTATTTTTTGTCCAACTTCTTTCTTTTCCTCTCCTTTGACTATTTATCTTTCATTTCTATTAGACTAAAGCATTAGTCTAATGATTTAATTTTAGTGTATTCATCTATGGTATAAATTTATATATGGATTAATGGCATTTTAGGTCTCAATATTTAACCACTTTGGCATTTTGGGCCCCCAGGTTCAAAAGTTGGTGATTTGAGTCCTGATATTGCAAAATTGCAGCAAATCAGATCTTTTTGTACGGAAAACGTCCAAAAATGACGGAACCTTGGGGCCCAAAATGCCAAAGTTGTCAAACATTGGGGCCTGGTTTGCTGCAAAAAGGCCTGATTTGCTGTAATTTTACAACATTAGGGCTCAAATCATCAACTTTGGAACCTGAGGGCCCAAAATGTCAAAGTGATCAAACATTGGGGCCTAAAATGCCATTTTCCCGTAGTTGAAGGTACTAATTTAGAGATCATCTAAACCTTTAATTTAGTTAACTCTTGTAATTGTAACCTTTCAAAATTAAAGGCTCCAAAGACTCTCAAGATGTCAAGTGTTAAAAGTGGATATATGGCATTCCTAAAGTCCTTTTTATTTACTTTAATATACTATATAGGGGTGGGCAAAAAAATCAGAAAATCGAAAACCGAACCGGTCCAAACCGGACCAAACCCAAAAAAACTGCGTTGACCAAAAATGTAAACAAACCGAACCGAAACCGAACCGAACTGTTTTAGTTCGGTCCGGATCCCGGTTCTTCCACTCGTTGAACCGCGGTTAACCGAACCGAACCGAATATATATTTATTAATTTATTTTATATTATATATTATTAATATTAATAAATACAAAATATAAAAATTACTTAACACACCAGCGGCTATTGCTAAGGCCCAGCCCAAGGACAGTAACCCTGAACTAAATCCCAATTCCCGTCTCTCACTCTCTCCTCAAAGACTCGAATAAACCCTTGCCCACCGCCCCTGTTCTCCATCTCCGATTCTCCAACGCTGCGCCGCTGCCTCCGTTACTCCAACACCTTCCTCCATCGTCACTCAGTTCGATCTCTGAAGTTCTTCTAAGTTTCATTTTTTTCTTGTTTCTTTTGCTCTTAGACTAATCCTTCGATAGGAGGAAGCGGCAAACAAACCCAAATCAACCAAGGTGAGGTTGTATGACTGGGATTATAGACTTAATCAAAATCTTAAGTATTATATCTGCAGATCTTCCTTCTTCTATTTTGCTGTTGATGGATATTAATGAAATCCCTGTGTATGTATAAAGATCAAAACCCCATGCTTGTGCCCTTTTAATCGTTTTCTGCTGATGCAAAAGTCTACCTTTGTTAGGTGACCTACAGCCAGCAATTCCATTTTTGAACTTTATACTACTGCATAATGAGCTGAAATATGTGAGAAGGTGATTTTATTTGGGAGGCTCTTATTATATTGCTTCTTTGCCCAATAGGTATACCAATTGCAGAAATTTAGATTATGGGAAAAATTGGGCTTAATTATTTTTTGGCCCAAAATCGAAACTGGTCCAAACCGAATCGAAACCGAACGGTTTGGGTTAAATCGGTTTTGTAAATTATCTTGGCTATAACTGAACCGAACCGGTTCTCATTACCGGTTTGGTTTTCGGTTTTAGTCTATGACTGCACCGAACCGAACCGTGCCCACCCCTTACTATAGTATGAATTTGCAACCAAGTGAAATATGAGAAACATTCTGTAATAAATACTGCAGCAGGTACTCGCTTGTTCCTCTGTTTCTGTTACATATTCTATGATTTTTCAAAGTGTATTACTTTGTTTCAGGACAAAAGAAGAGTTGCTTAAGGATCCAACAGTTTACTAATTAATATGTCGAGTTCCATGCTTGATGATCAGAATTTTTGTTTCTAGTTACAACTTTTCGTGATTTTCATTTTAACAGGTGCAAGTGTGTGATTCGCTGATCAGGGACATACAGTACTACTGCTCGGGAATAGCTCAAGGCTAGGGGTGGAAATTTTTTGCTAATTGCCCTATCATACCGATTAGTACCCTATTAAAAATTGCCAAAAAATATCTACCGAAAAATTACCCTACCAATACGGTACCATACCAATTTTTTTGATAGGGTAATGGTATTGAAAATCATTACCACCATAATAACACTACCGTACCGAAAAGAGGGTATTTTAATAATTTCATATATATTATATATAAAGAAAAAGGGTATTTACCAATATTCAAAGATGCTGAGGAGAGAAATCCAATTCCATTCATCTTTAAATTCCATTCTTGGATGATGTTCTATTGAAAATTGTTTTACAGTACTGCTTGTTGTTGCTTGTTGATTTAGAACTCTGAATTAGGAATTTGGCTGGTATGACCATTTACTGGATATGATCATTTAGTGTAAAATTTTGTTTTGAATGATAATTAGGTGAAAGTAGATATTTCATGTACTAAATTTGGAGAACTAACTGAACCTCGAAAGTATTTCTAAGTAGATGGAGAAAAGACTTGTACACGGAAAAAAAAAAAAAAAGCTGAATGTGTGATATAAATAGTTTTCTATACACATATACATCTCAGATACAAAATGCAGTGAATTGGTAATATCAGTCCGAAAGTTCTCAAAAAAAAAAAATTTAACATGGAAAAAAATTTGGTAATATCATTGCCCTATCGTACCCAATATCGAAATTTCGATAGGGCAGTGGTAATTAATTTTATATTACCGATATTTTGGTAATGGTAATGGAGTTTTGGTACGGTTGTTCTACCGAAATTACCCCTACTCAGGCCGGTGTAGATTGTAGACAAAGGTGAAAGCATAATTAAGGTTGTTTGGGCACTTTGGAGCGAGTATCCCACGAATAGAAGACATCATGGGATACTTGCTCCAAAGTGCCCAAACAACATTAATTATGAAGAAGTATATATATTGAAATGGAGATGAAGAAGCATACCAGCAAAATGAAGCTAGCCACACATGACATGAGATTACTTTGGCAGTGGACTCCCAAAACAACTGACCACGACAAGCAAGCATATGGGCTATGGCAAATTTTACATCAGATGAGATTCAGATCAAACTGCCTCGATTTTCCGGTTTCCAAGCACCACCTTAATTTCCACACTGAAGTACTTATGAGCTCTTCTAAATTAAAGAATTACTACTATTAATTTTAAATCCTGCAGTAGACATTTTGACATACTTTGTTTAGTTGTGTTCCTAGTACGTACGTACGGTTTAAAGGGTTTGCAATTTTCTTTTGCTCTCCTTTTTCATATTTGAATGAATGTTTTATTTGAATCACTTTGATAATGAGAAATTACTACAACCCAACAAACATATCACCGTACGTATCATGATGCTTTATCCCCAAATAAATACTTCTTCTTTTGTAGGCTTAGCTAGAATAATTCGTGACAAGCCCATTAATATATACTTCTGGGCTCGTGGTCTTCTGACCAATCTTTATAGGCCCAATGTTATCATGCCCCATTAACCTTATGAATTCCGCCAGAGACTACTTGGAAGGCCCTTACCTTACGCAAGAAACCATGCAGGCTTCAGCCTTTTACGAACTTGGGATTGATTTCCAAGTATGGTTTTGGGCTAATACGTATGGTTCATCCGTTTCAAAATAATTGTTTATTTTTATTGTGCCAAAAGATTTTAGAATAAGAGTAGATACGACCTTTATTTTATTTTTTTAAAGGACAACTTCATAAATAATTTTTAATTTTTTTTTTTTAAGTCATAATTTGTCCTTGGTATTCAAAATTCGGATAAAATGGAGCCAACCGTTAACGTGCCAGCTCTGTTAAATGACACGTGAGAGTCACGTGTCATTATAAGAAAGGGCAAAAACGGAACCATATAAAATATCAACTTTCACGAGGCTTGTGATTAGGAGAGAACGAGTTTGGGTTATGGATTCTTCATTTCAGTTCCACAAAAAAAAGTAAATGGAAAGATACGTGGGAACCTCTGCGAAATCGAAGAACAAGCAGTTAGTTGGCGGCTAATACAACGCTTCACCAACTTGAAATCGAAGCCCCACTTTGGGGTCATTTTTAGGCTTTCTTAGTTACAGGGTGAGAAATTTAGGGCTTCCAGAAGGGGCGAAATTGAAGAGGGTGAAGTTGGGGTCTTTTCTCAGATCAAAGACGCGAGGATGGGAGATGGAGATGAAACGCCTGAGTTTCGTGTATGAGCCAAGGGTTTGATACTGATTTATCGCAAAAAGATATCGTGAAAAATAACAAATTGAGGGTTTTCTTTAATGTCCTTTTTTGTTAGAATAATACGTTAAAAAAGTACACTTTTTAAAATTTTGTGGATATCGTCATTTTTAAACTGCGAGTGTGTAATATACATACTTTAAGATATATTTACTGATAGGCTGATAGCCTAAGAAGATGAGTTATTTCTTCTTCTTTCTTCGTTTGTGCTTCTTTCTTCTTTTTTTTCTTCTTCTTCTTTGGGTTTGGACTGCTTCTTTCACGAGAGGGCCCATTCAATAAAGGATCATACTTTTTTGGTAGGCAGAGGCAAATTTTGTTTATTTTCTCAATACAAATCCGAGTTCTTTTATCGAGTATATCTAGAAAAATAAATCTCATGTCTAGAGCTTGAATTCTCTTTATAAACTCGTTATCTAAGTTGTTTTATCTGAATTACGAAAAAATAAATTAAGAAATCATTTGTGAAGATTTAACTTAAAAAATACTTCCTTTATTTGACAATTGAAGACCTTCAATGAAAAGTGAATTGATAAATAACCAATTTGGACATGTTAAACTTAACGTGATCAATCCAAGAGCTAAAAATTGGGAAAATCCAGTATATTATATTTACATGGTACCATAAAATACAGTCGGAACAGAGCTAATTAAATCTTCATGCAACAATGGGACTGAACATGTCCGGCAAATTCTTGGGGTTTCTCCACTTTTGTCCACCGACTATGATGATTCTTCAAATCATCCAACACGTAAGCTGCAGCTGGTTCACCGATTCTGCTTGCCCCCATCACCATTAGCTTACCATCCCATGATGGTACCATGTACGGCGAACTAATCACCTCCGCCGGTAGAGCCGCAATCACCTGATCAGACGATTGATCAGTACCCACTGCAACCACCTCATCTGACCGACACATGTACAGCCTCTCCTCATCCCCACCGCCGTCCACACTACAAATGGTCCTTGGACACCCCCCAAATTCAAGAAAATCTTCCACTAATTTCCAGTTTTCACCGTCAAGCACTTCCGCACTTTTCTCGAATCTCCCCTGCTTCTCGGTTTGGTACCCACCGACGACGTGGAAATTCCCACGGTGGAAAACACCCTTGCATTCGTCCCGTCCCCGTGACATGTCAGGTAGATGGGTCCACACATCTCTTTCCACGTCATACACCATCCCTGATTTGAGCGCAGTCTTGTCATCATCATGCCCACCCGCAACCAGGACCCTCCGATCATTATCGGACGAACAAGCAAAGAACGTTCTGGGATTCCCGGGCATATCGGCCCCGCGTTGCCACTTCCCAGACACGAAGTTATAAACAAACACCGAACTTGTCGCCTTCCAGGTAGCCGGTCCCCACCCGCCCATCAGAACGAGACGGCGCCCGACCCCAGCAATCTGGCAAAACATGGGCAGCCCGTTGGAGTAACCGGGAACCGGCGGGAGCTCGCTCCAGTTACCTGTCCGGGGCTCGCATACGGTGAGGCGGTAAACGGGTGGACCAGAATATTTCTTGAGGCCGTCGTTTCGAGTCGGGTCAAATCGAGCTTGCACCATCACGATGAGCTGTTGACTGAAACCGGAGGCGGCCCGGTGCTTCCAGAAGTGAGGAAGCTCAAGCTCAGACTTCCAAGAACGACAAACTGATGAGAAGGAGGAAAAATTTTCGAAGGGGATGCGAATCAAGCACTCGACGCCGATATCGTTGGGGAGACCAGGAATTAGCTCCTCCATTATACAGAGCGTACGTAGTAGATCGATGACAGATTAACAGGATAAAATTTTAGGTTGCCGGAGAGTGAAATAGGATGAAGGGAAAGTAGATCTAGTTTGAATCGAATATATGTTTTTGGATAAAATAGACGGAAGCCTTATATAGGAGGAGTATGAAGGTTTCGTGGGACGAAATCAAATTTTAGTAGTACAGTAGTATTTTGGAAATCCGTTAACAGAGAGGGTGACGCCGCCACGCCGCAGACAGAATTGCGGCACGTGGTCTTGTCAAACAAACGGCAAACCTCATTATTTGTTTCGGACAACTTTGAAAATATTTTGTACAATACAATTTTTTTAAGAGTTCAATTTATTATTTAATTTTTATTCTCCTATATACTCCTTTCATTTTACATGCTACTAATATCGTTTTTTTTTTCTACATATTTTAAAGGATAATTATATATATATATTTCTTCAAACTTATTTTATTTATTACTTTTAAAAATAAAAAAATTCAAATAAATGGATAAATGTGAATTATATATTTATTTTTTCGTGGAAAGGAGTATTAAATGTGAATCATAGGAGGAGGGAGAGATGGGTTGACCTTGACACTCGAACATAGTTTCTTAAATTATTTTTATTGTTCCAGATAAATTATTTTTTGGCTTCATAATTATTGGACCACTCTCAAAAGTCAGGAGCAGACACAATAATATTGAATAGTTCTATAAATCCCCCCTTTGACAATTCTCAATATGTTCTACCCTTGTTTTTTACAATATGTTGCTATATATATAGGTGTGAGTGTGACCAAGAACATTTGAGACGACTAGTGTCCATTATATAAGAATATATAGACACAAATGCGCTATTAATTGTGAAGTAGATTGTGCATTAATCAAGGTTAGGAGTTCAGATTTTCTGTCTCAAATAATTATCAGCGATATTTTTTAAAAATTTTATTTTAATCATTTAAAAGATAATAGTGCTAAATTTTAGCATATATATTATACTTAAAATATATGTCACGGAAAATAATACATCATTTGACATTAAAAAAAAAAAATTGATTCTAAGTTTACTCCAAAAATCAAAATTGAAATCTTTACATTCAACTGAAATCTTTACAATAATTGTGAACACGTGATATTTAAGATTGAATAGTAATTTTATTAAAATAAACGATCATATTTCAATACATTGAAAAGTGTTTTAACATCTTTCCACAAAAACTATCATCTCTTAAGTTTATTCTAACATGAAAATTAAATGATACGTTATGGTTGGTTGGTTAATGGATCAACAATCATATGGTTGGTTAATAATGAAGCTTTTCGCATTGTTTGTAATTTTATTATGTGTTTGACCGCAAAAATCCGAATAGATAAGTATGGGAGAATCAGATGTCATCTATTCCATTATGGTTGACCGCTGACCAGTTCTCTTGAATTCAATTCTAGGCGATTGGAGCAGTGACATTTTAAGATCCAATCTTTTCTGTCATTTTGACGTCTCACTTTTTATTTTTATTTTTTTAAAATTTTATTATAGTTATTAAAAGTATAATTTTAAATTTTTATTAATAAAATATGTATTATACATATATTTAAAAGATGCGAAACGAAAAAAATGAAAACACATTCATGGAAATGGGAAGAACAGGATACAACAGGAGGCTTACGAAAACCCAAAAAAATAATAATAATAATAATAATAATTGAGGGATTTGGGAAGAAGCCTTTTTATATGAAGTTTTGTGGGGGATGAAATTGACAAGTTCTTGGAAATCCACTAAATAATTATTTTGATTTTCATGTCATTATATTTTTATGTATAGTTATTTTTAAAAATAAAGTAAATATAAATATTTATTATAATTAATTAATTAATTAATTAATGCATGTAAAACACATAAACAAATTTATACTCATGGTTTAAATTCATACACAATACTACTAAAATTAAACTAAAACCCAACCCAATACTAAATTTAAACCCAAACGCATATCGAAAATTCAAAATTCAAGTACAGTATTAACCAAATTAATTTCCCCTCTCGGTCCAAACAATTACAGCCACCTCTCTCCCTTATCACTTTTTTGTCTCCCTCCACTCCCGTTCTGCTTGTATGCATCTGCAACAAATAAATAAGCCGTTCGATGCCCCATTGTCGCTGCTCTTAAAATAAATTGATTATTTTAAAATTTAAGTTTTTATGAAACAAAAATAAATAAATATTAGGTAGTCATGTATTTTAGTTGAACTTCCTATTAATCTCTTTCAATTCATCTCTTTATATGCACATTTTTAAAAATTAAAATACCTTCTAAAATTATATTTATATACAATTAATTAGGAGTTAGGACAGTACTTGAATTGGAACAGAGAGAGAGGATAGTACTAATTTCGTCCCACTATGAATGAAAGTTATCCTTTTACCTTTGTACAAAGATTAGAAGAGAAGTTATATATATATTTTTAAATAAATATTCTAGTATATGTCCGGCTCATATTTAGTTTTACTTTAAAATCGCATTTGAATTGTATTATTAGAGGGAGAGTAGGGATGGTAATTTCTCATAATTCAATCCGAACCCGATGATGCTCACTCCGGAAAAATCGATTTTTTTTTTTAATTTTTTAAGATCCGGTCGGGTTCGGGTTTAGCTTCCGCCTCGCCCCGCCTCGATTAGTGTTATATCTATTTTTCAAAAAAATATGTACATAATATATATTGAAAATGAGATATTTTTAGACTTTAAGTGCTTAAATTGAGTTAGACTTATATCAAAAAAAAATTAAAAATTAATTTTGAATCAGAGAGTGAGAAATTAAATCGGAGCGAGTCCGAGTCTTTACAATTGCGGGGCGGGGCAGATTTGAATAAGAGAGTGAGAAATTAAATCGGATCGAATTCAATTTTAGAGATACTCGCACCGTTACCTAAAACAAAATAGAAGTAGTTGTGTCGATATTACCTCCTGTCACTTTTGGAATTGAGCGGAGATAAATTCACGGTTACCACCGGTACTCGAGTTTGGTGTGACGGGGAGTTGGGGCCGAATCAATCGGCTTCAAGAGCATTTCAATATCAACCTCCTTCCTTCACTCAAATGGCTGATTGAATGATTATTTTTGGTGTTTATATATATGCTAGTGTAAATTCTTTTGAATACATGTGCTTTATTTTTTTTATTAAATAAAAATATTATATTAACATAATATTAATAAAAATTATTTATGATAGTAAAAATTATATTAAAAACAAATTTATGAATATGTATAAAAAAGATGGATAAAGAAGGGAGTTAATTATGTAAAAAGTGAAAAATAAGAGAAGGTAACGGGTATGGCCGCGTGGGAGGATGGAGGAGGGGAGGGCTACCCACGTTCAGTCCAGTTCAGTTCTTTTTTTAAGGGCGTTTGTCATTAATTTTTTTTTTATTTTTTTCTTCAAAATTAAATTATTAAATCAAAATATGATAGACGACTAGGATTAAAAGATAAAAAACAAAAACAGTATCTTTGAGAATGGATCTACTGACTCTTTTTATAATATAAATATAGATGAAAGGATATTTTAAATGATTATCACATATTATCATTAATTTCGAGATATGTCGATTCGAAATTTATCATACCATTTTATAATTTTAATATTTTTTTAGAATACTTGTTGATGGGCCCGAGCTCAAGCACTAGGCCCAATACTAATTAAGGGTAAGGTCCAACGGGCAGGCCCTTTATCAAGACCATTACAAAGGATGGACGGCTTGGACTTAGCCCAACGGGCGGTCATGTAGCCGTCCCCGCCCCACCATGTTTACTTGGTTCTGCCCGACGGGTAGGTAACCCGACTGATGATGCTTTCATTAGGCGGACATGACTCAGCCCCACGGACGGTCATGTCACCGTCCTCGACAGACCGCTAAGATAAACTGCCTGCCTTGATGCCCTTCTCAGCCTATGACGGTCTACGTCGGCATGATCTCAAGTCACCCTACGGGTGACAACTTGCCCGCCTTGGACTAACCCGTCAAGTCTAAGCCGCCCACCCCGCCTTTGGTGCCTCCTTAGAGGCATGGCTAGGCGGCCAACTCCTACTTGGACAATA
>JAOWAN010049171.1:0-13907 GCA_028566635.1 Lobelia cardinalis
AATTTTAATTTTAATTAATATTTATTTATTAATATTTAGTAATTAAATTGTATTATTAATTTAATTATATTAATAAAGTTATGCTTTTATTTATTATTATTTTGATGTTTATGATTGGAGTGCAGAGGCATCAAATGAGATATCAAAATACTGTAACAGTAATCAAATGAATATTTGATGCCCCATTTTAATATCCAGGACTGGAGTTGCTCTAAGAAGAAATATTACACTTGATCTTACCCATTGGAGGAACGATCCCAAAACACAACTTTGAAATCCTCTAGGTAGCTTTTTATTTATGATGTACAATTTCTACTGTCTCATTACTCCCTGCTACAAGATTTAACTGAGGTCCATCCCTGGAGGGTGCAGGACGATCGATTGTTGAGGGACTTGAAAATTTTTGTGATCTAATTTTTTAAAAATATTTATTATTTATTTTAATTTCATTTAATTGAATGCATAATATAAAAAACTAAATGAAACATCGATAAATTAATTCAAAAATTGGTTTTTCTTCATTCTAAATAAAAATTTATTCGTTTTTTAAATATTCCAAAGAAATTATTCATTTTTCATTGAAAAAAAAAAAGAAATTGCTTAAATCACAATATTTTTAACCCATCACTAGCTCATTGAATTTTTCACACATATAATTGTTAAGTAAACTACTTTTTAAAATACTTTTGTAATTCAAATTACGACATTTATTTTGAAACATAAAAAGTATATTTTTTGTTGGTTATAAAAGTTTAATTTAATATCTAATTCATTGTACCTTTACTATTATTAAGGATATGATTTAACTTATTGCGTTAGACTAAAATTTCAGTCAATTTGAAAATGGTAAAATCTTTTTCGAATGAGCAAATGCGAAAACTAATTTTTTTTTTAATAAAAAGAGTAATAAATATTTTTGACTTAGAGGTTTAATTTTAAAAATTTGCACAAAGCCTGTAAAATAACAGAGGGACCCTAATGTAACTATCTTTTTTTTTTTTACCAACGAGCAGTTGATGCAGTGGTGCCAGAGGCTGCACTTGGAATGACGGACTAAGGTTCGATTCCCCGCAACTACGTTAAGAGGGGTTTAAAATTTTAACCCCGGGACCTGTTTCGAACAGGATTTGTCGGCCTGTGGCCGTACACCTGGGTTTAGATTAAAAAAAAAAAAAAACTATCTTGTTTTTATTTTTGATTTTTTTTTGGAATGCATGCTATTTGTTTTCTGATTTTCCTTAAGATCATGGTTCATGCCAATAATAAAGTGGATTGGGTCTCTCGATCGGAAGGTTGGGGCACTACCAAATTTCAGTTGAAATCTCACACTCCCTCTCAACCACCTCTCCTTCATTTCTCTCTCGTTTTCCTTTTTGCTCATTTGGGCCGTTGTTTGAAAAAAATCCACATATTTAAATCATGAAACATTTTCATTCATTTTGATTAAATTTCTATTTCTAATCGTTTGTCATTTTTGTGACATAGCTTTAAAAAAAATAATACATTAATGAACTCTCCAGAAAGCCCTGAGAGGAGAAAACTGTGGAATTACATCATACACTACGCCAACCGGTTGTTTTGGAATTTTTTTTTTTCTTTTTTTTTTTTTTGGTAGACACGATTTGATCAGTTGCAACGTGACTAGTTTAACCACTTTTTCAACTTTTTCTGATGCTCAGTCCACCAACGTCCCAACGCTCTCAGGATGCCCACGGGCTCTGAAATCCAAAAACTCGATTTTAGAGCTCAAACAACCATTTCTTAACTTTTCAAAGAAGGATATCAATCTTAATTTGAAAACACAACTCATTTCACACACTTAACATCATTATCTAACCGTAAATTTCCAACATGAATGAACTCTCGAGAAAGCGTGGGAGGAGAAAACTGTGGAATTACATCATACTCTACGGCCACCGGTTGTTTTTGTATTTTTTTTTTTTTTTTTTTTTTTTTTTTTTTTGTGTTTTGTAGACCCACGATTTGATCAGTTGCATTTAAATATCAAAAATACATCGTCCTCTTCTATATAACATTATATGTTAAGCAGAAGTGTACAAATTAATATACGAAAAGTGTAAAAACAGTGGGCAAATATTTTTAATTCCAACCACATGTATCCCGAGATCGCGTTTGTTATAATTTTTCTTTCTTTGTCAAAGAAATTGATGGTTAATCCATGTTCTCCTGTTGTTTTGTGAAAGGTCACCTTTTATGGGAGTAAACTAAAGGAATATTTAAAAAAAAAAAAACTAAAAAAGGTATTTTATTATAAAAACTAGTCTTTAAATAAAATAAATAATTACACACATAATATAACAATAAATTATTGATAATGAGAAATTAAGAAGTTAATTAGAGAGATTAACTAAAGGAATTTTGCAAATACCGATAAATTTGGCTTTAGAAATATAATTGATCGTATCAGATTTGACGGTGGTCTAAGCTAGAGAGAGATTGTGTTCTCCACTCCTCCGTGCAATAATAAGGGTCAGATCACAACTTTAATTTGGTTCAATATGATAATAGATTATACTGTTTAAAATATGAGATGGAATAATTGAGTTTTTTTGCTTAAATGTCAATTTTACCCTTGAATGTGAAAGGTTGAACGTAATTTATAATATTTAAATGTGATGTGAAATGTTTGAGTGTGAGGAGAGAATTAATAAAAGAGGAGAAAGAATATGATGTGAAAGATTTGAATTGATTTATATGAGTGTATAAGTATAGAGGTAGTAGTTGGAAAGTAAAATTAAAGGAGTGTAATATATGTGATATTTGGGTGTGATATTTGATATGTGATCGGATATTCTCCGTATTTTTTGTATTCTCATATAGCATCAAATTGGACTTGTGATCTGGGCCTAAGTCTCTTGGGTGTAAAGTGACTAATTTATCGTTGGTGTTCAAAAGCACGACATGATATTCGAAAAAAAATATTTTTTTTTAAATATATTTTATATATTTTTTCATTCTTTTTATATATTAATTTAAAATTTTAAAAATCTATTTAAATGTCCCAAAATTTGTTTTCCATTCACTTCAAAGAGTTCAAAATGAAATTTTCATTAGACTTTAAAAAACTAACACATGGTCAATCTTGGTGCCGCTATAAGAGAATTGTTATTTTTTATTATTATTGCTCCTTGGTATTAAGAACTTATTCTTATTAATTCAGTTCGATTCGGGTGAAATGCGCAAGAAAACATAACAAGTGACAAATATAAAATTTATGTTTGGATCACAAGTCTAATTTTATATGATTTTTGTTAGATTTCATCATTTTCTCTCTATTTCTCTTATACTTTTTCAATTTAATCATTACAAAACAAAACTAAAATTATTACAAATCGAACTTCTGATCCAACCCTTAGTAAAAAAAAGTTTCAAAAATTAAAACTTATTTTCAAATGAATAAAAGAATCAAATTAATGACGTATCCAATACTTGAATTTTCGATGTAAATGCTACATAGTTGGTTCTCATCCTTCGAATACTATAATCCCTCTTGCTTAAGATCATGAACGAAAAACAGGAGTGGATTGAAAGCCTAATACATCATTGATATGATAATAATTCTTTCATTTTCTTCCTCATTTGCTCTATCAAGTCTATTTCTTACTATTTTACATTACTATTTCTTATTGTATTTTGCAATAGCAAATTCCATACAAATAAGACTGTATAATAGGACTCAGTTTGGAAGATCAGGTTCTTGAACATTTTCTAAAAAATTCGTTCATTAGGTTAATTTTAAAAATAATGGTCTCTATCTCCTATCTATTTTTTCGTTTCGTTTTAATTATCCATTATTCTATTTTGAAAAGTTTCAAAATAATTGTTCACTTTCGATAATATAACAAGTGATTTATATCCACAAATTTCACTTGGACCCACTTTTCTTTTGCTTATGTTCATAAAATTTACTTTTCTGAAATAATGTGCAAATGGGTAGTGGACAATTAAATTGAAATGAATAGAGTAATATTTTTACATATCTCTATCCACATCTTTATATCCTATGAAACGCCACATTAAGCCACAACAATCATCTTTTTTCTCTCTTCATCTCTATCAACATCAACTCCCAATTATCATATTTTCGCTTTTTTTCTTCAATTTTATCAAATATCACATCAAGAGTAAAACAGAAAATAATTTTCAACTCCAAAAATAACTAAATTAAAAAAAATCTAAACTAAAATCAAAAGTTTACAAAATAACCCATTCAAAATGAGCCTAAATTGGCATGTAATGAGTCCGTGCACATGCGCAAAAGTGAATCAACGAGTAAACATCAAGAAAAGTGGGCTATGCCTAATTATGCTATTGGGCCTCCATCTTTATTGGGTGTGAACATGTAACCTAGACGTAACCTTATGGAGTTGTTTTGTTTTTTTGTTTTTTTTTCTTTTTTTTAACATCAAAATGGGACTAGGAAAACCTAGTTAATAATACAATTCACTTTTCTAACGCCGTTCATATCAGCGCTTAATAATGGCAGTATCTTATGAAGTTGTTTATCGTTATTGATTTCACTGAATTTTTGATGTTAACATTTTCTTTTATTTTTTACTTTTTAGTTATTAATTTGAACAATTTTACTTGAGCTTTAAGTGAGAAATTAAAAAAATAATTTCATTTAGTGAAAATGTTTCACTAATTTGAATAGTTCAAAGCACAAGTGAAATAGTTCAACTTTATAAAAAAATTTAAAACCCCAAAATTCCGGCGGTTTCAGGTCCCAACAGTACAACTAAAATGAAAAATGTTATAAAAAGGAGGAAAAAAAAAAAAGGGAAGAAACTTGGAGTAGAAGAAAGCAATAGAAAATCATGCAGAATTAAGACGTTGGGCCGGCACGTTATAATTGATGGCATGCTATATATACGTCTGTCTATTCATTGTTTAGTTGACAATTGTCTTGCTTTTTTAGAGATGTTCTACTCGAGTAACTTATAGAAATGAAGATTCTAATTTTCTTGATTTAACTTTACCTCCTAGCTATGAAATAAGACAAATCATGCACCTCCTAGCTTAGAGAAAGTTGGGGTAGAACATCCTCAGGGAATACAAGGTTTTCATGAGGCTGATCTTGAGCCGCCATCCAAGTTCAAATACCTATGTTAAAGAGAATATTTTTGGTATAGAAAGTCTTAAATTCGAGATCAAATCCTCTATGGCATTCTGTGTGCCACACTGTGTCATATCACATACTAGTGGGATCCACTAATAATGGGATCCACCAAAATGTGAGTGGTGGCATAGAGAATGGCACAGTAAATGGCATAGGAAATCCGAACTCCTCAAATTCACCGCGCGAATTTCTTGCAAAACAAAGTCGTAAGCACGTAGGTTCAGAGCCAGACCGACTATTGCAAGAACACCCATCCATAAACCGGTTACTGGTACAAATAACATAAAAAAATGTAACCAACGTTTATTAAAAAAAGCAACCCCAGATCATTTCGTCTAAAAGAAAAGATAAATGTTACACATTATTCATGATCTCGAGAGTTTTTTCTTCCGAATTTTCTTCTTATTAAAGCGTATTCCATCAGCATTACACAAGAACATCTTTTGCAGAGCACTTAGAAAATGATTAGTTAACCTGAATAATCCAAAATATATAGTTCGATTCTGATAGAGGATACTAGGCATGTCAAAATTTTACCCATTAACTCACTCTAACCTGCTAAACAGCTCAACTCATTACAACCCATTTAGCTACAAATTTGTATATTAGAATGTCAAAAATATATTTTTTTGTGCGAATGAATATTTAATATGTTAATTCGAGTTTAACTTAATCCATTTATCATACAATTGAGTAGATCGATTAATTAAATAGGTTATAATAGGTTGAACCCATTATAACCTGTTAATTATTAAAAGTCAACCCATTTAACCCGTATTGACAGGCTTAGAGGATACCTATCCCCAAAAAAAACCCGCGCCTCAATCTCAAGCATAGATGATTTCATTATCAGACCGTTTTGAACTGTCCGTAAATTAGTAGCAATAAAAACAATGTAAAGATGCACCGCAGCAAGAACAACAAGTAGAAGAAGGAAAAAGTTTATAAAGAGGAACTTCCGAAGATTTTCCGAGCTCAACCATGTGGATCTCGTATGGTGGATTATTTTTTGGAGGAAGAGGAATAAGACCATCCCAGTTTTCGACCAATCTTGAAACTCATTAATTTTCTGATCAATCTGCTATTCCTTCAAGTCAATCCCAGTTTACGACCAAGTTGCCAAGCCCGTTATGCAAGATCACAATTACAACACCATTTGCATTCTACTAGTGTGTTCATTAAAATAATAAAATTATTTAATTACTTTAATAAATAATTAAAATAATAAAATTAATTATTAAATAAACATACTACTAGTGAGTTCATTCTATTTCTGTATTGATGAGTGTAAAAAACTAACACATTCTGAACAAAAAATTGAAACAAAATTGAACCTACCATGCTATCTTCCGGCATAAACAGAACCAAAACTGTGATGGCCACTAGCAGGCCAATTCCTCATCGCACCACTCGAACAAAATACAGAGTGGTGAGGTCATGTATACAAGTCTAATCAGCATCTGCTGTATATAGCCAAACTAAGCTTCTGGCTTCTCGTAATATATGCAAGGTGAGCATAAAAAGTAAAAAATTATGGCCTATACTAAAAACACCCTCCATATTGGTACTATCAAAGAAACTGATATCGTGTTCACTCCAGACAAAAGCAACTCATGAGTTTTACGGGGTGCTTCGATCTTTAGGCCATAACTTGCTATTATTCCTTGAAAGTGTCAACAAGTCGTCTGCTAGAATTTCAGACTGAATACATGATTTCAGCCTGCTTAAGAGCCCTGTGCAGTGTTCATGACTGAGAGAGCAGGTGGCATTGTTTTCCTCATACGTGCCAAGTTCCCTTCGACCGCTAGACTCCCACTTAGCTTCCAAATAAGCAAGGGAACGCCAAGGTGGCAGAGGCATTGAGTTTTGCTTGAGAGAAAATCTAGCAGCTTCAACCATGGTTTCAAGGAACTGTTTAAGCTTGGTCATGGACCCCACATAAACTGTGGGAAGAGAATTTAAAAGTGCACTGTAGGGTTTGACAGCTCTTGCTATATCAAAGTGGCTTCTAAAATCAATGTCAATGATATACTGTTCACAGTATCCCCCGTCATGATGGTTGATTACATCAATAAACTCGTGCTCACCTACAAAAAAGAAAAAGAAAAAAAGGGTATTCATAAATATAGTAGCATTTTAACTCGACATTCCTTCAGTTTTTGGATCAATCTAGTTGCCAAGGCATAAATGCTATTCCTATCACTTTGTCCCCTAACAAATTAACATCAATTTGCATTCCACCGCATGATACTTAGATATTCACATTTCATAGATGGTGTTTCAGTACTTCCGTAGAAACCCTAATAGTCTGATGGAGTTTCGGAGAAGCCAACTCTTAGCACCTTCCCGCAAAAGTTGATATTACCTCGGTCCCTAAATGAATGTCCTATTTGGTTTCTAAGCAGTCAATCAATCTAATTTGCTGCAAAATAATTGTCACCATGTATTCACTGTGTTGTAGATTCTAAAATTTTAATCTTGTAAGAATATTAAGTAAACTATTAACACCAAACATTTATAACTTCGCAACAAAAAATCAATTCTCGTAAAGAAAACTGGTTAATTTTAATGAGTTTGACCAAGAGAAGTCAAAACAGGACACTGAGGGAGTACATTTGTAACGGTTTTTTTAACATTATGATAGAAATTTTTTAAGAGATATTGCCCAGTAATGCATTTAGCAAGTTATAGGAAGAAGTTTAAGAAAAATTTGCCCAGTAATGCATTTAGCAAGTTATAGGAAGGAATTTGAGGAACTCCAGAATTGAGCAATTGCTGAACGTCAAAAAAAAAATTCAGTTTAGCAAACAATGTTTTAGAATTCAAATTAAAGAGTGCTTTGGGTTGGCAGCACCACTATGCCTAACCGGCTGTGATTAGTACGAGGGTAACCATCCTACCTGAGTAGAATAGAAGCAGTAAAGGCTGAGGTGTAATCAACTTACAAGCAGTATAACAAGTAGTAAATTTGTAGAAAATGAAAACATACCTCCAGGAACTTTGTCAAAACCCTGCCACTTAGTCGAACAAATGGCAGCATCGTACCCAGAAGACTGTAAAAGCTTCACCAACGCAAACCTGACGCAGCTTTCACTGCATATCTCTGGATTTCCAATACGAATGTTTGTTTCATTAATTGAAAGAATCTGAGAAAGAACCACTGTTTGGAGGTCACTTTCATACTGGTCCAATCCACGCTTATACTTCTGCAAAATTGCAAATGACCAACAAATCAACCACCACAGATTTTCCATGATTCAAGAAGGAAATTGAAAATGCTAGACTATATCTTTTAAGTGGGAAAAAGCCCAAACAACAGAATAGACTACCTCTCAGTCTATCAAAACCAATTAGACAGGCATTCTGATATCCACTAATTGACCAATACTCATGAAATCACTATCAGATAACTGAAACACGTGACATGCACGTCAAACACTAAAATTAACTTTACCACTATCAGATAAATCCATAGGGATTTTATAAATTAACCAACTTTACACTTACACCCCCTCATATATTTAACTTTAACAGTTATGCAATTATATTTTTAGGTGTTATAAATTAATCTCATGCTTAGTTAATTTCACGCTAGTTTTATAGTTGGTATACGTATTATGTTATAATATTTATGATGGTATAAGTATTATGTGATAATATTTCATTTTAAGAAGTTCGTAGAATTTTACGATTTGACGATTTCGATCTTACCCTCCTTTCTGATCTTACTTAAGATCCCGATTTTGACAACCTTGATCACAGCATTAATCAAAATAAATGATCCATCAAAATCAACTAGAATCCATCATCTAAATCAATTTGATGGATCAATGTGATTCGCAAAGTTTGTAGATTATTTAGATTCACATTTGAACAGCTAAATATATATATATATATATATGAGAACTTAAATAATCTACAAACTCCTATGTATACATATACTAGTGTAAGCCCGTGTCCGAGGACATGGCATGTTATTTGAAAAAAAGATTCTTTTTATTTATTTTGTAAATACTTTTTATGTATTTTTTGTTCTTTTTCTTTTTTCATTCAAATTTATATAATCAAATTTTTCATTATTATTTTAATTGAATGGAAAAATATGAAAGAGGTAGTAAAATGTCAACCAACATCTTCCTAATTTTTAACTCCTATCCAATTATATCAACCAACCTTTTCTAGCTTTTAACCCCTAGTCCCCCACCCTACACACTGTCTTGTTTTTGTCTCCTGGTCCCCTCCCCAGATGCCAACGCACAATACTCTCTCTCTCTCTCTCTCTCTCTCTCTCTCTCTCTCTCTCTCTCTCTCTCTCTCTCTCTCCATGTGCGTTGCTGTCTATTATGAATGGTTCAGATCAGTTTTACATATACTAAGCAATGGCTGAGATTACTTTTTGAAAATTACTTTTCATTGTAGTGTTCGCAACCATCCTTCCTTAGATTCTAGAGATATATATATACATATATATATATATATAACAACCTCCAGAACATTTGTCCAGCTCTCCAGTTCTACCTGGTGCAACAAAAGTCAACAAAGAAACATGTATTTACACCTGCTGTAGAACACATCCTATCCATTGTAGTAAGAGTTAATCAAAGGTGTTGTCAACATAGGCATATCACGGAACCATGGCCATTACAGAGCTCCTACTACTGTCAATTTGGATTACAAATCAGGTGTGCCATGTTACAGTCAAGCATCCTTAAGTATGACAAGTTTCGACATACAACAGAAATATAAGAGCTAACTATGTTGATTGCTCCTGTGAACTGAGATTGTATGCATGCCCATAATCAATGTCGGAGTACAAAGTCTTCAGTTGCTAAAGGACAGAATAGTAATGCTTTATCTGGGATTCAGGACGATTTACAGAGCAGAGCTTTTTTTTTTTTTTCCTCATTTGGCTCGGATAGTAAACGGATATCTGTAGATTTTTATCCTTTTCGCAGATTTAATTCTTAACTTGGTTTTATTATGGACATTATGTCCAAGTAAGTTCATTGCACCATGTTATCTGGTGGCTTCCTGATAGTAACTCTTCAAGAAAACTGTTCCAAATCTCCATTACAACAATAGAGAAAAGAAAACGCATACTGAAGTTACAAACTTAACATACTAACCAATCTTTTCTACTCCCTCCGTCCAAAAATGAGCGTCAAATTTCGTTCTTGAACAAGAACAAATTTTGACTCTCATTTGGGGGCGGAAGAGGAGTTATTTTTTAGCACAGTTTCACGTATAAAATTCATTCTTGCGGCCCTAATAAGAAAATATTTACAAATGAAAATATCAATTACAAGAACAAGTTTAAGGTAATTCAGGTGATTAAAGGGAAATCTTTCCAAATGAATCATTCCAGATTAGCTGAGGTCCAGAACTCTTGCACCTAAGCTCCTTAATTTATACATGAAGCAGCTCACCAAATTATGGTCAAACCCGGAAGCAACTGAAGACGAGGATCAGAATATAAAAGTAAACTGATAGTTCTCAATGAATTTGTTCCATCAGTAATTCCATACTTGTAATGTAATATTATCCCTATATTTTCCCATTGTCATGTCTACAAAGAGGGATCTACATAAGTGTTAACCTCATTTACCTCACCATGACTAACAGCACGGAATAGTTGGTGCATCGTATAATCTGAATTAATGTCAGGAACATTTCTCCATCTCCCTCAATATAATCAAAGAAAATATTTATGTTACAAAAGGAGTGACTTGTTATGTCCTTTACTTGGTCACAGGTGTGCAGTGAATTACAAGAAAATGGGTCAATCACAAGTACAACGTCTACCGTCATTCACAAACGCTATAATTTAAATTCACAAATATCGGGGGGGGGGGGTGTTGTAACTTGTACAAAACAGATTCTTCGTAATATCTCTTCGCTGGCTTGCCGATAAGGTGAGCTGAGGGAATATTTTTGGTGCAGCTGTGTAGTTGTATTGCATCAATGAGTTGGGGATCTAATTCTGTTATCCCTGTCTAGCAATTATCTTTGAATTGGATTTTGGTGCAGGAACCTTTAGTTATGGTGGTGTTAAAAGAGGCACATCAAAATAATCGATTATTTTAATGCTTAAAGGGTGTTTTTCTTAGAGCAGTTTCTTCACAGTACCTCTTCGGTGGTTTTCATTATAAGGTGCAATAGGGGAATGCTTTTGGTGCTGGAGCAGAGTCGTGTGGCAGTAACTGAGCTCGGAGTCTAACTTTTTTATCCCTTTCTTGTGATTCGCTTTTGCGACGGGGTTTAGGTGTAGGAATTTAGCATCATATATCATCTTTCATTCTTTTGTATGGTTGTAAAGTTGTAGTGGTTCACGTCGCATAGCTTGTTCTCTTTTTCTGTACTCTTATTCAGTTAATCAATAGATCAAAATCCATTTGCTAAACTACAATATAAGCACAATCTAGGATATGCCCAAGTGAATAGTTGATAATTCATTTATTAATCACGGCATAACATGTGGATATGTGCACAAGAAATGTCAAAATGTAAAACAAAAACCAGTCCTCCAGCCACCACAATCAAATTTTCATCAACCGACATCCCCAAAACATGAACCATTTGGTTAGTATCCCCTAACACCCCGAATCAAAAATTCATCCTAATCCTTGCACAATGTGGATTTCTGTCCAAGTATAAGAAACCCAATGCCCACTCAAAAAATCAAGCCAACCCTACAATTTGGTACCACTATACTTACAGGATTCAAATGAGACTATACTCATCTACTAAATTTTTCGCACAATTCTTCAATCTGTAGTCCGATCACATCTTAGTTATGTGGACTTATTTTTTCAATATGAGCTTCTCAATTATGTAAACTATAACCTCCGTTCTTCATTTCACCTTAAGAGCTACAATCTTACCTAACCTTCATGCGTATCCTCATCCCTAATTTCAGTTTTCAATCACGTGAACGCTTATTTAAAGAGTAATACTAATATGCCACAAAAGTAAAAATACCAGTAATAAAGAAATGACTAAAAAAACTGTAAGAAAACAAATAAAATCACAATGATTGAAAGGAAGGCTTACTGAAATTTTATCGGAGAGATGAACAAAGATAGAGAAGGGAGAATCGCTATCACTGCTATTACACCGAGAACAATGATCGACCGCTCCACCGCCGTTCTCCAAGAAATCGCTGACCATTGCCCCCAAATCATTCTCGCTCTCGCAACTCCAGCCTCCGTACGAGCCCCTACCTATCCTATCGATCCAGCCACTTGCCCAGAAATTAACCCCGCCACGTAAACCTCCGATAGCCACGGCCACCGGCGACCCCCGTTCCTGATCCCACGTCATTATAAAACAAGAAATTGAACTATTTGTTTTGGCGAGAGGGTTCGGGTTGGGGGAGCGGGAGCGGGAATTAGGGAAAGGGATTTGGGGACGATCTAGTTGGGGTTTGATGGGTTTGAATTTAGGGTTTGAGAGGGTAAAACTGGGATTTGAAATTTCAAATGGTCGGTACTTTTTATAACTGTAATTCGGGATTTCTGAGGAAGGCGACGACAGCAAAAGTGCAACACGGGGAGGACTTTGGGTAGGCCGAGTCAAAGTTGGGTGGTGGGGCTACGCGTCGGCTTTTTGAATTCACCGGAACATCTTTACCGCCTTGCCACAAAAAAAAATCGTTTTGGGAGGATGATTTTAATTTAATTTAAAATTTTTATAATAATTAAAATAAAATATTAAAAAATATATAAAAATTTTGTGGGATTAATAAGAGAGAAAAATTAAAATTAAAAAAATTAAAAGAAGAATTTTTTGGCGAATTTCAATATGGGAGTCTCGTCTATTATATAGTGGAAGAGTTTATCTTATACAAAGAAATTAAATCAATTAGAATCATACTCTATTTATGAATAACAACATGTGTTTTATAACACTCCCTCTTTGAATATTCCAATAGAGTCATTGTACATATCAGTTGCCTCATTAAAATCTTCCGAGTAAAAATCACGTGGAAAAAATAACTTCGGATAAGGAAAAGCGTATAACATACAATCTTTCCAATCAATCATTTGTTGTCTCGTTAAAACCTTGCCAGGTAACACAAAATTCAGTGGGATAAAAATAAATTTTGTGCAAAGGAAAAATAGTACAATATGGGGGGGGGTCATACAAGGCATTCTATAGAACGCTTCCCCTCAAATCAACTCCCCATGTTGATTACAAGGGAGGAAGTTCATATAACCTACGAAAATCAATAGCTTTAATGTGTTTTTCAAATGTGGCCTTAGGCAACAACTTAGTAAACAAGTCAGCAGGGTTATCTTGACTTTTGATTTATTGGATCATGATTTGATTCAGCTCTTACTGTTGTTGATTGAAGAAAAATTTATGAGCAATGTGCTTGGTGTTGTTACCTTTGATAAATTCAGTTTTTATTTCTCAATATATGCAGTATTATCCTTGAATATAATCGTAGGATCTTCTATGGTGCTTAAACCACATGATCTCTAGATATGTGTGACGACAACTCTTAGCCAAATACATTCACGAACAGCTTCATGAAGAGCTATTATTTCTGCATGATTGGAGGAGGTGGCAACTAAGGTCTGTTTATGTAACACCCCGCGAACCAATTAAGAAAATAGTATAAATATATATTATTATATTATATGCTATTTACGAATTATGAAAATATTTGGTATTGTGATATATGTTGCATTTTGCTAATTAAATAATCCGTTAAAAGAAATTATGTTATGGAGTGAAACGAATAATGTAATCCAAAAGTAGTGGA
>JAOWAN010049182.1:0-13906 GCA_028566635.1 Lobelia cardinalis
TGTTAAGAGACCGAAAGGGCGAATTGGGTGCCTAACCCCTTCTCGATTCGTAATCTAGCCCCCGGACCTACAATCTCACACACATCTCAAAAAAGGCTTGTGCTTCGGAAGTCTTGAATATAAACGGAGGTGGCGACTCTCAAACTTTCACAAAAATCATGAGCGGTCACGAATGAGAAAACCCGCGCGTTATACCGAAGTTCTCATCGCAAAGAGGATCGGGGTTCTCACAAGAAGTGTGTAGGCTGAAGAAGGCGTTGTATGGGTTGAAACAGTCACCAAGCGCATGGTTTGGAAGGTTTACTGTTGCCATTATCACCAGAGTAATTCAGACCACACACTGTTTTTGAAAAGGAGGAGTGGTCTGGTTACTTGCCTGACAATCTATGTGGATGATATGATAATCACAAGAGATGACGCTGAAGAGATTGCTCAGCTCCAGAAAAACCTGTCCCATGAGTTTGAGATGAAGGACCTAGGAGGACGCAAGTACTTCCTCGGAATCGAAGTACTCCGTTCCAAGAAGGGCATATTCATTTCACAGAGAAAGTATGTTCTGGATCTGTTGGCTGAGACGGGTTACTTGGTTGCAAACCAGTTGAAACCCAAATGATAGTAAACCATGGACTGAGGATAGTTGAGGGTGCTTAACCAATTGATCAGAGGCAGTACCAACACTTGGTAGAAAAGCTAATCTACCTTTCACACACTAGACCTGATGTTGCTTATGCAGTGGGAGTATTGAGTCAGTTCATGCACCAGCCACAGGAAGAACACATGGAAGCTGCTCTCAGAGTTGTTCGGTAATAGAAAGGGACTTCGGGCAGAGGAGTCTTATTTCAGAAGCACGGACACTTAGATATTGAGGCATATATTGATGCTGATTGGGCAGGAAATCCAATAGATAGGAGATCAACCTCTGGTTATTTTACATTAGTTGGTGGAAATCTGGTAACCTGGAAGAGCAAGAAACAGAAGGTAGTGGCTCTTTCAAGTGCTGAGGCCGAGTTCAGAGGTATATCTCGAGGAGTGACAGAGGTCCTATGGTTAAGGAAGTTGTTGGTGAAATTGGTTTTCCCTTCCAAGGAGTATGTAAGTTGATGTGTGATAATCGAGCATCAATTAGCATCTCGGAGAATCCAGTTCAACATGATCGTACCAAACATGTTGATGTGGATAGACACTTTATCAAGGAGAAGTTAGATGATGGTATTATATCACTCCCAATCGTTCGCTCTGAAGATCAGCTTGCAGACATTTTGACTAAAGCAGTTAATGGAAGGAGTTTTGCAAAGGTGTTGTGCAAGTTGAGTGTTGGTGATCCTACCACTCAATTTGAGGGAGAGTGTTAGAATATTGAGAAAATATTCTTTCCTAAATAGAATTGAAAATAAATCAAGAAAGAATATATGATAATCATGTAAATAAGGTAGTAGAATCATTTTCCTAAATAGCATAGGATTGTAACACTATATATATAGTCTTTATAGCACAGCAATAATATATAATTTTCTCTTCCAAATTGTGAGTTTAACACACAACCATTACAAGATCACAATCCTAAAGGGTTTATATAAAACCATTACAACGAGATATAGGGTACGGTCTCATACACCGTTTCTTCGAAGGTGATGCAAGATCTTTAAAATCATCAATGCAGACACACGGTAGGTTAGACATACAGTTTAACTGCTGAAACATCTCCCACGATTCCCGCATTCTCTCGATTGGTATATCGTGTGCCTAGGCATACCTAACAAGGTATGCTTATTTTATTCACAAATATACATAAATTTTATGAATTTTGTACATATTATAAATATGAAATGTACATTGAGTTATTTGATTATCATATTAATAATTATTATGTACATTTCATATTCATATTATGTATATAATTTATAAACTTTATGTACAAAATGGGCATACCTTGCTAGGTATGCCTAGGCACACAATATAATATACCGCATTCTCTTACCCTCCGGAAAGCCATAGACACGTGTTAATCTTCAAAATTTATTATCGATTGAGACATTGACATCGTTATAGTTTCTGGAGAAGCTCAATGCCGTTGTCATCTCCTTTTTTTCTGCATAAGAGTGCAATACAGGCACCAACTAGCTAGCTAGCTTGGTTGTCCACAATTACACTGCCTTCATAATTCAATTGATTGCGAATGCTATCAACTCTGTCATTTGAAATCTTGGTTTCCATAATGAACACGAAGTTGGGAGACTTTGTTTGGACCTAGTCCTTTAGTATTCGAACTGTGGCCTGGTTCTCAAGCTCGCAGCATGCAGTTCCAACATGAGAGTACTAGTCATAGGGATCGGCCGGTCTGGAGATCGACCAAAACCCCCAATTGTCCGTTTTTTAAAATTTCCATGTTATCAACTCATTAATTATTATTAACTTCTACCTTATTAGTATCAACTCATTATTAATAGCCAGAGCAGGTTTAGGTTCAACTCGTTTTCTCTTCGCTTCATAACCCAAGCCATCTTCTTTCATTTCAGGGACTCATTCGTCACTATGCTTAAATGGGAGTCCGTCGTAGCAAAATGGAACCAATCCAAAAGAAACTACTCTCTTCTCGAAAACTCAAATTTTGAGCGAAATACGTACGGGAAATTATTAGTAGCCAATTTCTTTCGCCGTATCCATACCTGTCAAGAAACGCCTGGGTTTCTTGTAGTGATCGAAATGCACGGACCCTCAAGTGCAGTGGTGTGTAATTACCATGGATTAAAGTAATTATAAAACGAAATTGGCCCAATTATCTTATTAACATTAGTTGGAAATGAAAAATGGCTGGCTGGCTAGGGTAATATTGTAAAATTTGACAGCAGAAGACGTGGACCAAGTGGAAAAGTTTGTTTTAATGAGACAAGTGGACCACTGTACATCTTGTTTATCCCATCTCGACAGCCTCTTAGTTGGAATACCATTTTACCTTTTAATACTCTAACTATACCATCTAAATTGGACATTTCCATAATTACTTCCTATGTTTCATTTTTTTTTTTTTTTGTCACTGGTATTAAGGACTATATCCTTACTAATTCAGTTCGACCCGGGTCGTGCACCTAGCATTCCCGACGGGTATTTTCTACATACGGTGAAACTCATATTCGATACTTCCCTTAACGGAATTCAAGCCGCTTATCACTTGAACCAATCAACCCCATTAGTTCCTATGTTTCATTTTAATTATTACGAAAGTAACATATCTTCAGATATTGAAGTTGTATCCCTTTCTCCTTCTGGCCTTTCCCTACAACCTAGTGGGTATAATGGTGTATCAGTCTTAATAATATCTCGCGATTATGAACAATTAAATTGAAACTGAAAAAATAATATATTACATACATATAATTTTGGGATGTTCAATTCATGTAATGTGTTAAGCAAAAATAAAATAAAAATGACAATCTTAATTGACGAGAGAATAATTATCTTATTGGTTGGACCACTTTATATCTGTTGGCATTAAAATATTTCATTAAAAAAAGAAGCTTGTAAATAGAAACACATGAATAATATTGTGAGGAGAGACCGTACGGAAGTAGTAGTATGATTAGGTAGTGAAGTAATTTAAACAAAAAAAAATGAAACCCCTCCCTCATCGCACCCTACCCCCACCCCCACCCCCACCCCGCTAGTAAACAGACCAAATGGACATTTATTTTTAATTATGTCTCGTTAAGTCGTGGGCCAAAATTATTACTGTAGCATTTATTATCTTATACTCTCACTCACACTACATTACGGAACAATAATGTAGTCCAAAAGTTGGTATAAAATAAGAGTAATATTTTAAAGAACAGGATAGGACTAAAACCCTATTGGTTTAATTAGAATTTGGTAAAATGCAAGTGACCCCACTGCATGTTTCCTTATGCCCATGAAAACCCTTATATGATATTGTGCTATGTAAGCAACCCCCTTGTGGTTTGTGGAGGATTGAAAACTAAGTGTGTTCTTATGAGCATTTTTTAGGGTGGTTTTTGAGTTTTTGATTTTTTTCTCTCATTGGTCCCACAGTTTTCTATCTATTTCTCTCTTATTTTTTACTTTAATCATTACAAAAACTCAAAAACTACCTTAAAAACTACCCATCCAAACACACCCAAGATTGTGTTCACCCGTTCGATTTTTTAAACATTGTTTGAAAAACAAAATAAAAATGCAAGTTTTTTAAACACAAATTTTCTCTCTCTACCTATTATTTTTACATACCCATATATCACTTTTATATCCTATCAAACATCATATCAAATCACAACTATCATCCTCTCTCTCTTTCTCTTTTAATCACTATCATGTAATTTTTTCAAATTTAAAGGGCAAAATTGTAAAACTCTTACAAAACCAAAACCAACACAAAACAAAAACAAAAACAAAACATATTAAAAAACTCCACGTCCAACGCACCCTAATTGTTTTAGCATCTAAAATGGTTGGATTCGTCCATGTATAGTTTTTCAAAAATATCCAAACAATTATAACATAGCCCATGTAGTTTTTTCTTCGGAGCAGGTAATTATTCAACATTCGTGCAATTTGTTCGAGGGCATTGAATACACAATTCGAGCAGCTTAAAAAAGGTCAAACTCGAAATAGCTAGCTTGATGCTCGGATTATGTTGAGCTCAAAAGTGAACCTACGTTGGTTTTTCAGTGTTGAATGTGTTGAACAAACTTCGTCTGTGATCGGTTCGGGTCGAGCTTGGCTCAATATATAAGATCGCAACTTGAGCACAATAATGCTCAACTTAATGTAGAGAAACACAAGAACAATGACACCAAATTGGTTGATAAAACTCAAGTTAATCCGAAAAATAAATAAAAAGTAGGGCTGAACTTGAGCTCGAATCGATAAGACTTGAGATTGATATTGACTTGATCAATTGCTCGCGAAGAACTCACAAAAGGGTGTATACTCGATCATCTAGAGTGTGAAAACTAATTTTAAAGCTAATTCGAGCTCGATCGATTTGTTAACAACCCTAATTTTTGGTTAGAATTTTGAACAATCTATAGTATAAATGAGAGTTGTAGGGTTCACTTCAAATGAATAGTAATGAATAGGAGATTTGTGTTGGAATGTGTGTATGTAAGAAAAAAATATGGATATGTAGGTGTGTAAGAAAAAGTGTAGATGTGTAGGTGTGTAAGAGAAAGTGTTTGGGGGTGAGGAGGGTGTTGTTGAATTTTTTTTTTATAGTTTTTTAAAAGCATATATTTTTTTTTCTTTTTACATTTATAAAATTTAAATATATTTATTAGCTGATTAATTTTAATTAATTTTTCTTTTTTTATTTAAAAATTTTGTTATTGTCTAATATTTTTTTTTTAAAATTAACGCCACGTGCCCTATCTAAACTAGAGAGGGTTAGCATGTCTAATGCAATATGAGAAGCGAGATATTGACACATGTAGCAAAGCAGGTGGGGGTTATCTGCATTTTTCTCAATTAGAAATAACGGAAATATTTGTATCTACTATGCTTATACTAAAGAGAGGAAGGGAAAAGAAGCTCGTGCCGTCCAAAAACAGCTGGCAGTTTTTGGGCCTTATCGCGCAAAATAACCAAAATTTTAAAGAAATACAGAAATACTACCACCCAGGCAGGACGATGACAGGGACAAGCTCACATGAGCCCAACCAGATAATTCATGGGCCCCCACCTCCGCCTCCCTCCCTCCCTCCCTCGTTCCTTCTACGTATCGTATAAAGTCTCTCTCTCTCTCTCTCCCTCTCTCTCTCTCTAAGGTCTTAACTAGATGGAAGTTGGAGCAAACAAGGGAAGAGAAAAGGGAATATTTTATACATAGGAAATTTTGCCTAACTTGAGAACCCTTCCAGTTAGCCTCCCCACCATATATATATATATATATATATATATATATATATATATACTCATCAAATTCCTTCTTCTTATTACCTTTTCCTCTAATTATTATTTTCTTGTTTTTTCATTTCTTATTTTCTCTCTCACACACTAAAAAACACACACACATAAGGTCAACAGTCATAAGAGGTGGAGAGTGTAGGCAAGGCGCTGGGGTGTTTGAATGGTGACTCCATGAGGGAATCAAGAGTTGTTACTGTTTTTCATCCTTCAAAATAAAATAAAGTATAAATAAAACAATTTGCACCCAAAACCTTAATTCTTCTTCTCTTTTCTTTTGATGAGCTATGCAAATTGCTTTTTTGCTGTTTTAGAGTTATTAATCCCCCCCCCCCCCCATCTTAGCTAGCCCACTTCCTTTTTCATTCTTTCTACCTTTTTCTTCTCATAAAGTTTTGGACATGGTAATATTTACTCCTATAATATATATATTTATCAGTACTGTCTTAACCCTAGCTACAATTCTTTCAAAGCTTCTTTGAGTTTTGTGGTAGATCCATCCAACAATTTTTTTTTCAGTGATCAATATATATCAAGAATTAGAAGATGAATTTCAATATGGGAAGTAGTGGTAGTTCTAGCACTAGTGGTAGACAAGGATTCTATGATGAAACTGAACAAGGTAAGAACCACCATCCTTCCCTTCAATACCCTTCTAATTCCTCTTCCCACCACCACCACCACAATCTCCACCGGAGTTGGTTAGATAGTCACGTGGGAGGCGGTGGAGGAGAAGGTGGATCCAATTTGCCGCTTGAGCTGATGATGGATTCATCTCCAACTCATGTCAGCCGTACAGCAACAACAACTACTGGTGGTGGCGGTGGCGGTGAAGATATTGAAGAGTCACACTCACAAGCAATTATGAGAGAATTGGGACAAGAAGGAGCTGGAGGACAGGCGGCAGTGGTGGTGGAGAAGGAGCATATGTTTGATAAAGTGGTGACGCCAAGCGACGTAGGGAAATTGAACCGGCTAGTGATCCCAAAACAACATGCCGAGAGATATTTCCCTCTGGATTCATCGACAAACGAAAAGGGTCTTCTGTTAAATTTCGAGGATAGGAATGGAAAGCCGTGGAGGTTCAGATATTCGTACTGGAATAGCAGCCAGAGCTACGTGATGACAAAGGGTTGGAGCCGGTTTGTGAAGGAGAAGAAGCTGGATGCCGGAGATATTGTTTCTTTCCAAAGGGGTGTGGGGGAGTCAGCTAAAGATCGACTTTTCATCGATTGGAGGCGGCGGCCGGATGCACCGCCACAAGAACTATTGAATCCAGTGTTAGCCAATCTCTCCTTCCCTCACCATTTTTCATTTCAAAGGTCTTCAAATTCTTCTCCTTCCAATATGAATATACACCACCCATGGAATCCCGTGTTCTTACAAACTCAGGCGGGGGTACCGGCACCACCACCACCTCCACCACACTCGCAGCAGCGAGGGGCCCACCACGCATACTCACACTCGCATTTACTGCTGCCCCAATCCAACTACATCAACAACATGAGTACTAGTACTAGTTCCTACGGTGCCTATGGTGGCGGTGGTCCAGTCGGGCCGTATGGTTACAACATGGGTCTTGGTACTGGTACAAGCCATGTTGTGAACCCATGTTCCGGTTCGGTGATTTATTTCAGATCAGCTGCTGCAGCCCCACAACAGCAGCTAGGAATGGTCCAAATGCAAAGGGCTAGTCATGGTGGATTTCATGCCCCAAGCATTCCTGGTGGGATTAATGGGATTGATCCACCGCCAGTTGTATTCGAGTCAGTGCCCGTTGTCCATGGTAAAGCGGCAGCGAAAAGGCTCAGGTTATTTGGGGTTAACATGGACTGCGCTACGCCGCCAGAAGACGTTGACGAGGGAAATGAATGCGAGATTTTGCCATCCGCCACCAACACCGCAGCTGCGGCCACCGACCAAATTATGAACATGAGCCACTATAATGCTCATCAAATGTCTTTCGGGGGTTACACTGCTACTCAAAATCATTACATTTCCTCTAACTCTTCATCGTCTTCTTCGTCTACCATTCCTTACCTTCAATTGAGGCCTTATAATGGAACCCAAGTTCAGACACTAGTACAACAACATCCTCCGTCATCATCTTCAACCACCTCATCCGACAAAGGGAAAGCATCTATGTCCTTGGATTTGGATATCTGAACCCTACCCAAAGAAAATTGTCGAAATGAAAAAGATATGATTTATGGTATATTTCAAGAAGATGAAAACAAATAGCTAGTGAAAAATTTGATCATGTGCGGAATACATTTTGAATATTAAAAGGATATTATTCATATGATGAAGAAGAAGAAGAAGAAGAAGAAGAAGAAGTAGAGAGAAAAGCGGGGGATTAGCGCAAAGCTCAAAAATGGCCTCTCTCTCTCTCTCTCTCCCTCTCTCTCTCTCTCTCTCTCTCTCTCTCCAAGCCCATCAATGCTGACTTTTCTTATAAAAATCCAAAATCAACACATGGGATTGGGAAGCTGCGGAGGATCAAAGGAATTCATTTCAACAATGAAATGATCGATCTGAGGTTTAAATCTAACTGATCATGAGTTAGTAGTTTTTCTCTTTTTCTTTGGTGTAATATTAATTTTGAATTTAATTACACATTTGTTTTTCCTTCTTCTTTATATATTCACAAAGATATATATGGAGGTAAATAGAGATTGATCAATATTGGGATTTGTGTTTTTAATTTCAAGTGCTGCTAAATGTTCTATTTCATGATTATGTTTAGAAATTAATAGTATATATGCATAATGTAGTGTCTCTATCCATCTCATAATCTCTCTCTCTCTCTCTCTCTCTCTCTCTCTCTCTCTCTCTCTCTCTCTCTCTCTCTCTCTCTCTCTCTCTCTCTGTCTCACCACTGCTGTAAATGCTGCTAATATAACAACTTTCACTGACTTTTTTCAAGTTTCAGAGTACAATTTTGCAGCAAAGCTAAGCTGCTGCTGCTGCTGCTGCTGCTAAAAAGTGATGGAATCCATTCTTCTTCTTCTTATGCTTCTGCTTCTGCTTCATCATCATCATCTTCTTCTTCTTCTCTTTTATTACTTGATATCTTTTGTTTTTATTATCTTTAGGTACAAATGTAATAGGGTTGGTTGGTTGCAGCAGCAGCAGCAATTGACCTTGCATTGGCTGGGAAGAATGGGAATGCCAGAATGTGGTACTAAGTAACTAGCTAGCTACCTAAGCTTCTTCCTCAAAACTGTTTGCTTTGCAGAGCTTTTTATGAAAGGTATTAACCCCATTCATTCATATCTGTCTATATCTATATCTATAACATGCCCATACCACCCTCCCCCACCCTCTCCTCCTGTTTTTCTTTTTACCTGATCTTCTATTTCACTTTTTATCACTATTTCTTGCTTCTTTCTCTTTACCTGTTAACTGATCCATATGTATGTCTTCTTTCACTAAATAATGGACTAGCTAGTATTTCCTTTTTTGGGATTTTAATTACTTCAAGAAATTACTATATACATGTATTCCTGTATTAGTTTTTATTAGCTACTCATGATTCCTAGGAGTTCTTTTCAGTTTTAAATACCCTCATTATCACACATTCTTATTGACATGTATATTCATACTATATATTGCACATTCCTACTGGTTGAAAGAGACACTTTGTACCTGTAATTAGTAGATATATATTCACTCATGGTTATTAATTATCATCTCATACTATTCATATTTGAATTAGTCCACATAGTAATGCAATTTTGTTTACATTGACTACCTAGAACTTCATGTTTACTTTTGTTTTTGGTTGATATTTTCCTTTTTTTTTGGGGGGCTTTGACAGCTTTGTAATTATTCAAAGTTGTTTTTGGGTTACCAGTTCCAAAAGGATTTTACGTACCATGTACCACATATATTGAGAGTCACAGCAAGCAAAATAAGCAGATAGTTCTTTTTATAGTTTATTATTTTGAATCCTTGTTCAATTTTATAAGCTTTAACTTTCTATTAATTCGGTACCTTTTATAACAGTGTTAAGAAAATTACACATACAAAGGAACAAAGAAACTATTCAAAATGGGACACGTTTGAAAAGGAACCGAGCGAGTATATGTACATTGGAATTTGATCAAAGATATTTGTATGTAGATATATATATATATACACATATACATATAGCAGTGGTGCTATTTGTGCATATAATCATATATGATATATGTACCAAGAGAGACTACTACTCACCAAGCCAATTTATAATGCATCAATCTCTTGAGAAAATTTCAATTGTGTTCATTAAATCGTCAGTATAACCAAAGATTTCGAGCTTGATCAATGCTTGATTCTTTCACACATCATGCAGGCATGCATTGCGCACTTATGAGTTCGATGTATTTTAGTCATGCACTTTTGGTGTAATTCTAAATTTACCTTACAATGGCACTGCTTATGATTTGGATCAATTTTACCAGCAGCAGCTTTGTTCATTATAATCTATAGCTACATTCCTAATTATTTGATTTCTGGTAAGTTAGGAGACATCTTTTCGGATATCTTGCCATAACATTGTAATTAATTGATCATGAGTTTAAATACTTTCATGGCGAACAAAATATTTAGGAAGTGATTACTTGCTACGGATATATAGGAGTAATAGAAATTGATACTGCTAGCTTTACTATCATTAGAAATTAAGACTAGCTAGTATTTTTGTTTTGTTTTAGTTTTAGTTTTTTTTTTTTTTTTTTGCTCGGCAACAAACTTCATTATTAAGACTAGCTAGTTACTAGAGACCATCTATAAAAATTCAGTCTTACTAGTAAATTGATGCCGTAGTAAGGAAAACGTTGTGAAGTTGCAAGACTGCTCACAGCGAATAGTGTTAAATTGTGAAAAAGTTTTATTACTATATACCAGATAATCACAAAACAAGTTAAAGGTATTGCCTGAACCTGTACCATGAAAAAGTTAATGAAGATAGATTGTGCACATGCAAGAGAATTCGCTATAGTTGATGTCGATCGAGAATAATAAGATTGGGGAACATAAATTAACATGATTTTGTTGCACCATGAAATTCTCTTTTTCTAGTTAAGAATAAGAGTTTGATGTGGGGGTGCTATCAGTATTGATCTCTTGTGAATGTTACTTTCACTAGCTGAAATGGAAGTTTAGTATTGATGTGTATTTGCAGATGGAGTGAGCTTATGACTCTAAGTATGATTAGGCTGAGTGACTAAGGTGAAATAAAACTTAGGTGTTATGAGTCACAGGTGTTAATCAAGAGTGTTATGTAACTTGAACAAGGTTGTGATGTAATATAGGTGTAATCATATCCTTTAATGAAATTATTTTTGCTGATAAGAAAATGGAATTAGTCTGTGAATTAAGATAGTATAAGTATTAAATTAAATTTTGGATTCTATGTTTCTCAAGACATAACTTAATCTGGCCGAAATTACTAAAAGTGGAGCTATTTCGATCCCATGGTTTGGAGGACATTCTTCTTCTGAAAAAATTAACTGCCGAAACTACAAAAACTAGGACATTTTTTTTCCTGGTTGGTACAGCAAATTTGATTATGAAGGCCACTAATTTGATTGGGTTGAAAACAGTAGGATCACGTTTGGTCTAGAGAAGGTTAAATAGAATAACTGCAAAAGGCTATCAGTCTGGTGTTAAACTATAGCATTAATCTGTAAATTGATGATACTTTATCAACTTTGGTAATGGATAATTAATCTTTCTTTCTTAATTTCTAGCTAGATAGCTAGCTAACTATTTCTTGGCTCCAACTGACATGCCTACTTTAGATAATCCTAAACTTAGTTTTTCAATGATACACTTGACTTGGGAAGTGTTATTACGTATAGAACGATGATGGGTATGATAAAAATATACTAAATGAATCACTTTCCTTGTTAATATATGCTTGTATCTACCAAAATCAAATCTTCTGTTCAAGGTAGTGTTAGTCTTGTGAATATGCTTGAATCTTACTATGTATGTGCATCAAAAACTGAATACATGATTATTGCAGAACAACATTGCTTTTATTGATAATAATCATCAATTCAAAACATTTTGTGTTTATGAGTAGATTGGTGCCACTATCTTAGGATTCGAAAGCAAGATTTAGCCTTTAAAAGTGAAGACCTGTTAGAATGACCAACTCTCCTAAAACCTTAAGGTATTAGGGAGAGACACTCTGATACCATGTTAGAATGACCAACTCTCCTAAAACCTTAAGGTATTAGGGAGAGGCACTCTTTTATATATAATACTCCAACAAGACCATTGAGGTTTTAAAAGTTCTATAAATTTCGTGTCTTTATTCTATGTTAATCTTGGAGAAAAAAGCTCTCAAGTAGTCATATCTCCCGAAAACAAATAATTAGTAGTGCAAGTTAATCTCAATAAATCTTGTATCCAACATAAGTACGTGAAATGTGTTGTTATCTCTTTCTTCTTCTTCTTCTTTGTTAGATAATATTCATTCTGAAGTTTAGACCGTCTTCTATTTGCAGCAGGTTGTGATTAACTTTTCTTCTTCTTTTATCTTGTCGGGCAGGTGATATGCAATATCAGCAGAGAGATATGCCATGAATCCAACATAGAAAGTCAGAAATAGCATAAGGTTGAAGAATGATATATATTTCGTTTAAGGCATATCTTATGAAATCGATGCCCATGTAGATCGACTTTACTGATGGACAATCTGGGATGTCCTGAACTACAAAAATGCAGTAGTATTTGAGTTGATTGTTACGGATTTACATGTCGTTCAAGGATATTCTGAAAGTGTTCCCTTCATGAGGAATGATAATTGTAATATTGATTTCAAAGGGTATCACAAATTAAGCAGATTAGAAGCTAAGCTGGCAGGGTTGTTTCCCCACTTTATTTCAAAGTTACATAATTCTGGAATGTCCAAGCAGAAATGTAAAAATTTCGCACCGTTGCCATGGTCAATTCCCAATTCCCTTGCAAATGATTATTTCTGCAATCGTATCTGTCTTGTTTAGATTGATGAAATGCATGTATAGTAATTATGATCATTTTAGGTTTTGGAAAGACTTGTTATATCTTCAACTAATGCACTTACTTCTGGAGAACTAGTACGACGAATATGATGTGAACAAATAGTTATTATATAGCATGTTCTTTCATCTTTTTGAACAGAACATATGTGATCACTGGATTGTCCTCTACCATTCTAAGTTAATTAGATCAACGGGCACGCTATTATTAGTTATAGCAAAATGTAGGAAAGCTCTATCATTTCCTCTTAACTCGCACACATTTGCACAAATCCGGGCTCTAGAATTGTGGATTTATAGGTAGTGCACAAATCCTAAAGGAATATATGCATGGTTGATATATAGCTAATTCTTGTACTACTAGCTAGCTTTCAACTTCTAAAGGGGTTTATATAAAAATGTTGTGAATCTTAGTAGTAGTTTAATTTATACTTTAGTCGGCCAAACTCGCACACAGTTGACATTCAAAACCACACCCGCACCTTAACCCACACGCGGGCATGTAGCTCTAGCTCGAATGTTGAGCAAATGATAGCCAAATTGCTACCATAATTAGTCAGAAAGAAATTTCAAGTTTGAGAGGGTACACTAGACACATATAAATGTACAAGATGATATATAGTTGTGGACCTTGTGGTTAGATTAATTTATATATAACATGGGAGGGAGGGAGGGAGGGAGGGTGTGATCAAGGACATGTTACTAGCTAGTCATGACTAGTTGATAGTCACACTCCTCCATGTTATCTGTAAATTATGTGTGTATATATATATATATATATATATATATATATTTGCAAGAGGAACATGAGTAATATATAGTCCAGTACACTAGTTCATACCAATGCCAATATATATAAACAAGCTGCAGGCTGGTATTGAGAGGGAGGGAGTATATGATATCTATCTATCTTATAAATGGAAGCGGTGGGACCCGCTTCAAATGAATAGTAACTTCTTTCCAATCATTACTCAATCATC
>JAOWAN010049200.1:0-13903 GCA_028566635.1 Lobelia cardinalis
GGATACCTTCCTGTTACACAGCCATGAAAAATTTTGTTTGTTAGTATTGAGTTGTTAAATGTCCATTTATATTGATTTGCTTGAATACGCGATAAATGGACATTTATATTAAAAATGTTTTGAAGGCAATTAATCAAATCTAAAGAATAAATCCTAACAACAACTCTTCCCACCGTTAGGGGGATGATTGAACGTCTACACCTACGTTTTTATTGAACGGCGTGAATTAGTGTGGTACGAGCCTACCTTATCTCATCATGATCCCTGCTGCTGCCCATGTGACAATGAGGTGCGCTTACTCTGATATTGATGTCAGACTCATCCTTTAGATGAGCTAGAGTGACATGATTATGGATACTTGCTGCATGTACGCCTGCAAGGAATCACAGTAGTTCCTGAACAACACATCGCACAACCAGAAGCTTATGTTAATGTCCCTATAAGGGGACGCGATGATATGGTACACTGGCAGTTAACCAGTCATTTTCTCTCTGCTTGGTTGAGGGGGAGAAAAGTCTGTTTGAAGGATTCACATCCCCAGAAGTGGATGATATGTCACACTTAGATCCTTCTAGTACAGTTAGTATCGCTGTCTCTTTCGATCCATCTCACAATATCAATCTCGAATCCTAGTTATGGAGTTGTCTTAGAAGACGACATTTGGGGAACGCCTCGAATGCCTATATCCATACACTATGCATGCAAAGATGAGATGTGGCATTGAAAGCTTAATTTGTATGTATTTTCTCTTTGATTTTTGTCCTTTACCTACAACTTTTGAAAGCTCCATCATCAAACTATTTCTCATAAGTACAGATGAACATTCTTCTTGGCTTCTTTGCATTAATCGTCCATCTTTTCATAATATAATGTTGAGGCAGAGAATCATCCAAAAAAAATATATTTACATTTAAGAAAGCAATTGTACAAATTTTGAGCGTCTCCTTCTTTCAGCAACTCTCTCCTCTTACTTCTCAAGTAATTCTAAGGTCTATCGAGACATATCCTGGAGCACTACCACCACAATCTTCTTAATCTAACACTTGCATAATCTTGCTCGTAGTCACACCATCATTATTAAGCACATCTATAAGACTCATTTGAGAAGGAGTAATTTTTCGATGTCCTCGTAGCAAGCGAGTGCTTTTTGAACTATACAATTCATGATTATGTGTGGTCTACTCACCGTCTATATGTCTTTGTCTCGTTTCTTGAAGTCTTTGCGCGGGCGTCTCATCCCCAAGACTTGTTTGCTCTGTATGAAGTATCCATTGTCATCTTTGCTTTGCAACCTATTCTTGTTTCTGAATTTTCGATTTCACTTTTGTTCTTTTTTTTGCAACTCTTCGTACAAAATCCTTCTCTAAAACAAGCAAACTCCACTCCGATCGAGGATTTATCTTTACTGGATAGGTGCATATGACATTTCTTTATATTGAATCCTTTGTTTCTTGCATACATCGTATAACAAATCTCTGCATCTTCCAAATTGTTAAAAATTATATATACATATGGCTTTAACGGTCCACTGTAAGCATATAATTTCGACAAAGGTTATGTTTCATTTGTTTCCAAAAAGATTTGTTCACACTATCATTCGACTCTATTTCAGGTTGCTATGAATTATTTTCCATAAAATCACTATGCTGATTACTAGTCATGGTTCTAACAACAATTATGATAGTTCTGCAAAAAAAAAAAAAAAAAATCGTATGATGATACAAAAGTGAAGTAATAGAAACTCTTTTTCTTTTCATTAAAATTTAAATAAGAAGCACCATGAGTAATGAGTAATAAGTGTATGATAAATATCCAAAAACACATCTAAATTAATTTCAAAAGAGTCACTTTTACGTTTGAAGGACTCACTATTGATCCAATCCACGACTATTGAAACACAAACAATTTTGCCGCATTTACGGCAAGAATCTTATCGCAACACAAAATTTTCACATCCCAAGACTTAACTATTAACCACAAGTCCATAAAAAGTTGCAGCTCAACAGTACTACTAAACATAGTGATGTGCAACTTGTGAATATTATTTTATTGAGCTAAAGCAATAGTTCTCTGATCGCACTGTCGCAGGTGCTAAAAAAAAGAATAAAAGTAATAATGCTTACTTACTTATACTAACTAACTTAATTAATATAGATAACGATAACAAGGATGTCGATCCACTGAAGACTTGAAATAAGTAAATTAACTCAACTAACAATATTAAGTGTAATTGAGTTGAACTAGTTTAATTGATCATTAATAACTGAAACTGAAACGAATTCCAATGATGAGAAAGTTTAGGAGATATGATTCAATCACTACTACCGATTATTCTTATTCTCTTTTCTATTGATTTTGTTCTTATGGTTGCGTGTTAAACAACAATGTATTGAGCCTCCGTTAGGAAGATATAGTGTTCGTATCTCAGATATTGCTAGGCACTGAAGGTCACTAACCTATATGAGAGACATAAACCCTTAAGCTCTTAGAACTAAGACAATCCTAATTTATTTTACACACTTGTTGAGCACTATAAGATAGATTAGCAAATTATAATTAAGCTATTATACGAAATCTTTTTAATGAAGGAAAATCATATAATTTATTATCATTCTTCGAATTAGCATTTAGAACTACTTAATTGAAAGAATATACACCAGAGCAATCACAATAGCAATAAGAAAAAGAATACAAATTGAAGTATAATTATTGAAGCAGAAATAGAATAGTAAGATTTACCTCCAACTCCTAGGAAGAGAACTTTAGTTCATAGAGAGGCTACAGAAAAATTCTAAAAATAATACGTAATGTGAGTACCTCTCCTCTCTCTATTGTGTTGTCTTGTTAAACTGAATAACAATACGTTTATATAGACTGTTAGAAAGTCTTTACAAATAAGCCCAAAACCCTAGAAATAGAAAAAAGAATAAATCCCTCGGCTTTGTGCAGGCACGGGCGTGCCCAGCTTTGACACAGCCGTGCCTAGCTCTCAGTCAATTTTCGCACGCATTTCGATTTTTCTTCCTGTTCTGGTCCTTGATCTCCGGTCTTTTACCATAATAGCCCTTTTCAGGTCCAAAATAACTTATTTCTCTTATTTTGACATATTTTGCTCGAAATTTTCGAAATGTGCAAAACTAAACATACCAAGCGTAAAATCATACGTAATTACATCAAAATAATCATAAAAATAGCCCTAAAACATAGGCATATTTGAGTGTTATCATTCTCATTAGACAATGATCCCTAGTCATTAAGCAATAACTGATATCAGTCATCGTAATCTTTATCTCAGTCATATGTTCATCAGTACAAATGATTAACAGAAACTATTATGATGAAGTTTTATCTTGGAAACTCAGTAATCTATTATCAGTCATTGGAATCTTTGGCACAAATTAGTACGAATAATAAGAGAAACTATTATGATGAAGTTTTATCATGTAAAAATCAAGCGGCAAAATAACCAAATAAAATGCATTGAAAAGATGAAGCAACCTACGACTGTCCCATAGAAAAATCAAGATAAAGAAGAATTATACATTCTCTAGAAACAATCTTATCTCAACGAGTCCTTGAACAACAAAATATTGTTCCTCATTGAAATTCCTTTTGCCTTGCGGATGATTTTGTTGTTTGATAATAAAAGAAAGATATATATGGCTTTTGACGATTTGAGTTTCACCTTATATGATTTTGCCGTCGTGATAGAAGAAGATGGGTCGCCGGAGAGGAGAGGAAGAAAACGGTGCCAAATCAAGGAGGAAGATGGGTGTAAAACATACAGAACAAGATAGTATTTTTTTTATGTGTCCTTTTAATATTTTAGTTAATATTTAAAAATTTTAACCAAGGTAAGAGGTGTGGTTATGTATTTATGGATTTTTCTCTTTCTGCTTCAAAATTCGATGTGTTCTTTTTTATTTAGCTAAAATATGGCCTCTTATATATGGGCATATAAGGTGACATCTTATAAAAAAAAAAAAATCTTTTTCAAGATACCATCTCCAAGAGTGGATGAAAGGCACCAGCTATGCATATCTGACCCAACAATTCTACCATTTTTTTCTTTGAATTATGAAGAAAGAATGAAAGCTGAAAAAACCCTAAGAATGCCCCATATGAATATTCGAAATCAATTCCAATTAATTTTCATCATTGTACAAGAAATGCAAAGAATCAAATACTATTTCGGAAAAAAAGATAGCGAGTCTAACGAGATAATTTTATGGAGAATGTAACACGCCACTAGGGGTGCAAGTCCAAATCGTCCCAACCGCTAATCGAATCGGACCGAACCAAATCGATGAGTTTGGTTTGGTTTCGGCTAACGACGGTTCAGTTACGGTTCGAGAAAATTTTAAATCGCACGATTCTCGCGGTTTCGGCGCCTCAAATCGAATCAAACTGATATCCAATATATATATTTTGATATAAACCCCTCACATATTTTTTTATATATTTATATATACCTCTTTTAATTATGTATATAAAAAATAAAATACTGATTATATCGTAACTTAAACCTAATTATATTGTGCTAAGTATTATGTAAAATAAACAACCTCATTGGACTTTTTTCAATTTTTATTATGAATCTTAGGTTATAAATGATAAAAAATAATTTTATTTTTTAAAAAATCTTATGCTATATTTAGATTTTTTGAAAAATTATAAGATTTGCCTAAAATCGATAAATCGAACCAAACCAAACTGCGATTTATCAGTTTGATTTTCTAGTTTGACGATTCGGTTTAGGTTTGAACTTTTTCAAATCGATAGGGTGCGGTTCGACTTGTGATTTATACTCCAAATCGAACCAAATCGAACTGTTGCACTCATATACCTCACATTCCCATATCGGTGAGAGGTGAGAATTTCTTGGGGTATATTAGTAGTCTTCTACTACCCATCTAGCATCATATTCCATCGATGGACTTTTGAGTCGCCTATGATATATATAAGCCGTTGACCCTAGATGCGGTGCTAGGTGTGGCCAGTTAGCGAGCTAGGTAGCAGATCGAGTTTTCGTTTATGAGTCGTTACAAATGGTATGATCAGAGCGAAAATTCGACCGAAAGTGCGGGGCAAAGTGCTCCATTGCGGGAGAGCGTTGAAAGCCACCTCTTGAGACCGTACGAGTCACCTCTTGAATCTTACACTCCCCGAAGGTTCGATTTTAACACACATTGGGTGAAAGTAGGAATTTCGTGTGCCTTTTAAGGTTGTTCTCTACTACCACTTAGTACCAACTTATCCATGAACATTTGGGTGGACCTGTAGCGGGCTAGTGGGCAGACGTTGGTAACGAAACAGATTTTTGAACTCGAATCGTTATAAAGAATGAGTGGAATTAAAGCAAATTGAGGATGACCCAAATAGAAATTCAAATTAAATTACAATTAATTCATATCAATCAACAAAAAAAATTTAAAAAATAAAAAAATTGTTAGGCCAGCTGTGCATTAGGCACAATCGGTGCCCCTCTGGGATAGTAGGGAAAATACTTGCTAAATTTAGTGTAGTCGGTGCCCCTATGGGATAGTGGGGAAAATACTTGCTAAATTTAGTGTATTTTAGCATGATCACTAATGAGCAACAAGAAAGCACCAGAGGAGCTGCTCTCTTTTAGTACATCGATGGCAAAAACGTGGATACGATGGACATCAGGATGGGGTCATGCCCAACACAGGCCAGGCAATCGGTAGGGATATGAGAGCTGAGTTTCAGATTTTTCCTTATGATCAGGTAAAAGAAAATTTTAAGTTGAGAAATAGATGAAACACGATTTTCAAAGACAGCCACATGGGGAAGGGGACGGATTAGGTTTTTGCTTGCTTTAATTAGATTATAGTAGATGAAGTTTCACTCTCCCAGTTTCTTTGAATAAGATTTTTTTATTTTTTTTTTTGGTATAAAAGAAATAATTGATTACACGTCCGCAGGTTTAATCACGTATGTAACGGGATATGATAAAATTGACTTTTATTTTCTCCGTTATAAAAAGAAAAATAAGTAAAAAAGTAGAGAAAATGAGTGGATCTGATATTTTTTGGCCCGTCGTTAATAAGTACTCAATCCGTTTCGATTTAATTATCCTCGATAGTGATATATTGTGAGAGTTTTATGTCGCTTTCAGGACAATTAAAACGAAACAGAGAGAGTATCATATATATTTATTTCTATTTCAAATTTAATTAGCTCGAAATTAGATTTTAGGACCAATTGCACTTAATTTTTTTAATACAAGGATCAAAATTGAGCAATTTTGAGTTTAATAAATTTTTTTCAAATATTTTTTGAGTTCAAAACCATAGAAATTTACCGCCATAAAATTTCTTATATTGTCCATATTTTTTCCTAAAATATTCTTGTTATTTATAGCTCCTAATTTTTTATTCTCGCCTCATTATCATTTTTTCAATTTATTACTTTAATTTTAATATTTATACATAAAAAACTTTAAAATTATTACAACAATTGATCATATGATATGAAGCAAAGTAAAAAAATTATAAGGACGATATATAATAAATAATAAAAATAATTTTATCAAAATTGAAGACCATCTACAAATTTTTAGATGCCCTAAATAGCACCGCCCTTTCTTTTTCGCCAAGAAAGAAAGTGAGCCTGTCGGTCTGTCCTTCTCCTTCCTTAGTACAATTGGTAGCTCAGTGAGTCTTTCTTTGATTTAGTCTCGCCATTGCCATGGCACTGGAAGCTTACGCCTCGACGACCCACGACAAAATTCAAACCGACGTCCTCTCACAAGCTAGACAATCTTGCTACAAGGTTAGTAAACTTACAAGTTCCCCTCCCACCCACTTCGTTATTTGTACTACTATGTGAAATAATGCTTCTATTTTCAAGAACCTGCTAATTCTTCGATCCTTTCAAAAATTCAAGGCACGCGACTCATTTTATGCGTGTCTGGAGAAGGAATCGAACAAGAAACCGACGGAAATTGCTTCAGTTGGGCTGCTCTATCCGGTTGAATGCAAGAAACCTAGGGAGGAATACGTCAAACAATGCCGACCCACTTGGGTAATTTCCCTTAAATTGATTCCCTAATTTCTTGTTTCAAATGATAAAAGCTTGAATATGGGGCTGTGATTGTTATTTAGAAACTTGGGTTGGTTGTTTATGTAGGTGAAGCATTTTGATAGGCAGTACTGTGCAAAGAAGAGAGTTCAAAGGTTTTTGGATGATGGTGAATCCAGGCGAGGTCCGTTGTCGCTCCCACAGCCTTACATTTTCAAAAACTTTAGTAATTGATATAGGCTCTTTTATGATATTTCAGCATTAGGCAACAAATATATAATGTCCAAAGAGAAAGTGTTGGGAAGTTGGTTGGTGTTTATTATACTGGGTTGTGCTTTAATTGAGCTTTTATAATAAATCTGCGGTTTATAGCGGTTGAGCAGGAACATTGATACTGTTATAGCTGAACCACATTGCCTACTAAATTGTATAGGAAAGTATAGCATGAATTTAACTTTTAATTGTTATGACAGATTGACTAGCTCGTATTGTGGTGATGTTTGGTATTTTATTCTTTTGTTTTGATGGAACTTTCATATTATTTAGTAGTGGGGGTTAAACCAGTGGTGGATCCAGAACCCCCTCACTCATTTTGGTGAGGGGGTAAATTTTTATAATTTAATTTTTTCCTTGAAATTTTAGGGGCTAATACAAAGCTTTTAAAAATTCAGCCGGGTCCATGAACCCCCCCTCCAACCCCCTAGATCTGCCCCTGGGTTAAACTTTCTCTTAGGTTAAGCTCTGCACTTATTTTTGGGCTCACAGGGGGTTTGGATTGGTTATATTTGGCAGGGGTGTAAAGCTTGGCCCCTCAAGACGAGGGAAGCGTAATACCCTGATAACTTACTGCTTGACTCTTTCATGGAACATCAAATACGTTGTGAAGAAAGAGCAAGGATTTCAAGGCAGGTTTTGTTCTTGGTGCACCTTAGGTTCTCTTATTATGTCTCTGTTATAGACTTATAGTGGTTGTGAATAAATACCACATGGTTTTTGTTCTCAACTCAACTCAGTCTTAGTCGCAATATATGGTTGTTGATCTAAGATTTAAAAGGAAACAAATCACCAAGTTGAGAAAAAATTGTTGATGGTGCTTATGTAGTTTGTACATCATAATTAAGTGGATGTTATGCCTTCTCTTGTTCAATATATGTTATGCCTGCACTTCTTAACTACTGTGTAAATTTCTTGATGCCTTTCCCTTCCCGCATCCTGGAGTCTGGACGTAATATTATGTGGGCAAAATGCTATTTTGGAGATGCACCGATTTCTGTTATATGTATTATTTACTGTTTTTTTTGTTTAAATCCAAGTATTTGCAATCCACTTCAAAAGTGATTTCAGCGTAAGCTAATTTGAGTTTGTCAGAAGATCCTCACCGTAAAAACAGAGAATGATATTAGCAGTTATAAATTATGATATCCGACTATACTAGTGGTTTAAAGATTAATAAAACATGTTAAGATGGCTTAATCTTGAAAATGATTATGCCTTCTTCTGTGAGAAAGTTGTGTATTCTCGTGACGAATCAAACTAATTGACCTCTCATATATATTAGGGGCTCATTCAACTAAAAATCGAAATAATTTACAAATTTGGTGAACCACATTGATCCATCAATTTTGATGGATCATAGTTGGTATCAAACTGTGATCCAACAAATTCAACTATGATCCAACAAAATCAACGGTGATCCATCAAATCAATTCGTTAGATCACAGTGTGAGTCAAAGCAACACTATGATCCTTTAAAATCAACTATGATCCATCAATATTAACTGTGATCCATCAAAATCAATTTGATGAATAAATGTGGTTCACAGATTTTGTAGATTATTTAGGTTCTCATTTGAACAACCTATATATATACATAAAAAAAAGATTATTATATATATATATATATATATATATATATAGAGAGAGAGAGAGAGAGAGAGAGAGAGAGAGAGAGAGAGAGAGAGAGAGAGAGAGAGAGAGAGAAAGAGATTATGATAGCTTTCCTAGGGTAATGTTGATTGCAGCAAAAAGCTACAACAATTCTGATCACGAACAGACTCAACAAGTGGAGCTACAATGTTGTTGGATCAATTAATTTGATTGGTAAATCTTAGATTTATTACTTCAAGACTATCTTTTGGAATGAAAGTGAAAAGAATGTTAAAGACTCAAATATCAGTGATTGTTATCACAATTGTGTGGAAAGTTTCAGTATCAAAATTGGATGATTTTATATATTGTCAACACTACAGGATTGAGAAAAAAAATGTATCTGGTTTAAATTCCAATATCTTTAGGTAGAGGTTTATAGCTGTGCAGAGAGTGGTGCCATTAATAGTTGATGGAAAAAGAGAGGCAATGGCAGATGCTATTGTAGTTTTTGTAGCACTATAAAGGATATCAAATCAGAGAAAATCATAATAAATTAGACAAGCATATTCCAGTGTTGTGATTTTCTTTTGTTAGTTTTTAAGGGTAAAAGATAATACAAACATATCAGAATGAAAACTTCATGAGGAGAAGGAAAAGGAAGTGGATGGAGGCAATGAATTACTCGGGGTCTGTTTTTCTGGTTTTAAGTCAACTGATTGAACTACCTCTCTCAATGTGGGGTCTTTAGTTAGAGACGTTCTTGGGTAGGTTCCTGTAGGAGGAGAAAGAGAAGAAAACACATGTTGATACTGCTGTTCTAGATCATATATCTTGTCTACGCCTCTATGCCTCCATGGAGCAATAAAAATAGGACATCATTTGAACACTTGGGGACGTCTAGTGCTAAGACATGGACCTACACATGGAATACCTTGTAGGCTGCAAGTCCATCCTTGACTGGAAGATGTAGCTAAATGGATAGATAGTCAACTTTGTATAATCTCAGGCTCAAGCTATGATGTTTCAGGTTTGCCCAAGCCTATTCCACAGGAAATCATGTGTTCTTGCATCACAAAATTTCACGTCTGACATGACAGATTTTTGACATGGATGAGAGCCTTACTGAATTGGAGAAGTATTAGAGGGCATTAGATGCATAAACTTAAGAGGTAACATGCAATTGCATTTCCACTTTAGATGAGCATTCTGGTTAAGTTTGTCGTAGGCTTCTGGGAATAGACTTTACCCTTCCCTTGGTGTGTCACAATCTTCCCTTTTTCTTATATGTATTTAAAATATGCTTATTCTTGGAATGAAATTTTAGTACGATGGACTTCCTTTATACGATTGAGGGTGGCAATCCTGAGCTTGTGCACCTAAAAGGCCCTTGAACATGGGATTTTTACTACTCTGCTGCTGAAATTCGCACTTCAAATATGATCATGTTGCAACCCTCATGTGCGAGAAGGAAAAACTGCGATATGCTGATAACCTGATATCAGAGTGCAAGTATCACTACCCAGATTGGAACTATGTAAAACTTCACCCTTCTGAAACTTGATTTTTTGCATGTATATCGTTTCATATTGGCTATATGTATCATACTTTTGCTTACGGTTAGGAATCTCTTAGTTCTGTCCTTTGGTGGTTATCACATGTTAGTTGGACTATGTGGCTACCATTTTGGCTAAATGGAAAAGGAAGCAAATGAGTAATAATTTCTGAGATAGAGACTTCATTGTGAGATGGATTGAAGAAGAAACTACATGACAGTCACTACTCACTACTCCAATAACATAATTCAGATTTGTATGGAGATCTTTGTCAGTTATGTCAATAGAATCTGCTTAATGTTCCACACTAATCACAGGAGCTTCTTACTAGAAGGTTTTTGTTCACAACCAACCTCAGATACCAGTGCTTGTGAAGGGCCGTTGAGCAAGCTGGGACTAGGTGCTTGCATCCAATGTTCCTTGTCCCTTAGGATATGCTAAGGTGGATACATGTAATTGATAGTTTTTGTTGTTTTTCACTTTGAGTGTTCAACTTTGGTTTCGCTTTCTTTATCCCAATTCAATGCTTAAATAATACTCTTTCATGTTCCTACTTCCTGATAAATTTTATCACAACATTAGATGCTCAAATAATAGTCTTTCACGATCCTGCAAAATTTTATCATAACATTAGATATTTCAAATAATAGTTTCTTACAAAATTTCCCTTTTATCTTTTTCCTGAAAGCTAATGCCAAATTTACCATCTACTTTTCTACATATTTACAATGTTACCTTTTTCGACGAGATTTAGAAAAACATTTCTGGTGAGTTCTGTATGGACAGGAAGTGATAATACGATTTGTTTGATGGCATTGACTAGCTTTATATGAAACATTGTAGTGGATTCCATGTCTGTCAATTCTTTCTTGTGCGTATATCTGCTCTATAATTTGCAGATTATATTTCAGGATCTGATAAGATCTTCTTCAGTCTAAGGGTTTGATTTGTTTTAGCCTATGATTTGGATTCCGATTTCTACTGCCTGTCAGACACACACTTAACTTGAACTTGGACACAGGCCTCCGTCAAGGTTAATTAACAATATATTTATGTTGCATATAGTGTGTTACTTTCGTATCTACTTTTAATCTAGTTTTACCCTTGTAATATTTTGGTGTTTTGATTTTAGGGCTGCAGGCAGAACCGACTTATTATTTTGTTTATACAGCAATGACCTGCTTAATCTAAAGTATGATTTTATATCTTAATTGACGTTTGAAAGTGATTTGTGTATATATAGAGGGGAAGGGGGAGGGGAGGGGGCCGGTTGACCTCCTTCCTTCCTTCCTTCCTGTTAAGGTTGGGATCTGATGGATGCTCTAAACCAAAAACTGACTTTCTTCAGATGGAGGACAAGAAGAAAAGATCAAAAACACACTAGTGAATATGATAACATAAAAAGTGGGAAGGGTAAATACATTTGTTTCCTTTCTAGCTAGCTAGAATGGCATTTGACTTGGGTTGGGGACCTGGGGTTGAAGTTGAAGTTGATGACATCTTTCTTTCCAAAACATACCTAATAATTACTATATACCCCTCACTTACTAGGTGGCTGCTGTCCCACCCATCATTCTTAAACCTTCTTCTATCTTCAAAGTCTTGAATACTCCAGAGCAGTTGGCAATGAAACATAAAAAAGCCAGATGAGTTAAGACTATTAGGTGCCCAAAAAAAATAATAATAATAATAAAATAAAATAAAATCTAAGAGCTTGTTCATAATTAGTGTGTAAGTTGTCCATGTCCTCTAATTCAACAACACCGAAAAAGTAAAAGGTGAGAGCTAGCTAGCTACTGGATGCCTAAAACTCTCAACTTATAAGCTAGAAGATTGTTCTTGTCATCCTCCTTCCCGTGTATAGCCCTGCCCTTTTGAGCGAGGCATATTAAGGATAAACAAGAAAACTTTCTGGGACTGGGATGGGGACGATGGCCGCAAGGAGTGTGAGAGGGTGGGTGGGTGGGTGGGTGGGTGTAAGAGAAATAAATATATGTAATATTTAAGAGTAGCTAGCTAGTGCTCTCTCATCTTTTAAGCCTAAAGGAGGAGATAAACACAATAATTAAGAATAATATTATATTAACGCTCTCTAGCTAGCTACAAGTTAGTTCCCAAAACGCAAGTCTTTGTGTTGCGATAGTGACTTTTTTTTTTTAAATAAATAAATAAATAAATATATATATGTACTTAGATGCTAAACATAAATATATATGGAGATAACAATTATTATTAGAAATATTAGTGGAATTGTTGTTAATAAAAATGAATTCAGTCAGAATCAGTTTGTGATGTATGTATGTGGTTGCTGGTTACTGCTGCTGGGTATTTCCTTCCATCTTTGTGGTGGTTGTTGTTGTTGCATGCACGTCCATCTGGAAGAGAGGGCGGGGAATGAATGAATGGGACTAATAGTCAAAGCCGTGTTTGGAAAACTAATAAAAAATTTAGGGTTGGTTTTTATATTTTTGTAATGATTATAGTGAAAAGTAAGAGAGATAGAGAGAAAAAATGTAGAACCAATGAGAGAAAAAAAAAATCAAAAATCAAAAACCTAGGTAAAAATTAGACGTAGAACATAACCTTATCATCCTTCCACTTGGCTTACTCACTGGGTCAATTTAATTGCTGACATCTCCTAGTGAAAAAGTTTCCATGATCCTAAATTTATAAGATGATTGATTCACGACTCTTAGAGCCTTTTCAGCCAAGTAGCTTGTAACTTAAAGTTGAGAATAATATTAAATTTGTAAATTGATTCGTGCATTGCTTTTGTGCCTAACAAATCACACCCTCCTTTATTTTGATTTTGATTTTGATTTTGATTTTAATTATTATTATTATTATTATTATTATTATTATTATTATTATTATTATTATTATTATTATTATTATTATTATTATTATTCACAATATATCGAATTGTTTTAATATTTTTCCCTTTGCTTTTTGAGCTTCAGCTGCTTTCACGGTTTCAAGGTAACATTCCTCTACGGCAAGAGAATTAAGTGCTGTTTGTTTGAACTTAATGAACATCTGATAAGGGGTTTTATGTAAGTTATTCAGACAATTGATTGGTTCAAGGTAATCGCTACGTACTTTAAACCGCGATCAGAAGCTGTAATCCAATTGTTTCATTTTCTTATTCCAGATTGTTATCGAGATTACAAGTATGAAGAGCGCCTCCTTTGGCATTCATTCATTTTTAAGTACTGATCCCTCCGTTACCGTTGGTGTTATACTTTTACTGATATATATCAAAGACATCATATTATTGAAAGTTAAGTGCCACAGTTGAGAACTGAACAATATCTATCTTATAAATGGAAGCGGTGGGACCCGCTTCAAATAAATAGTAAATTCTTCCCAATCATTACTCAATCATCTTCCTCTACTTTCATCATTACCCAATTATTTCTCCTATCCTTTTAAGTTTC
>JAOWAN010049229.1:0-13897 GCA_028566635.1 Lobelia cardinalis
GCCGACAAACCTCTCTTTTTCTCCCTGCCCAAGAATTCTGCATAAGTTACCTTGCGTTACTGTTCATCTGTGTAGGCTCCACTGAGCAAATTTGTAATATAGATATATGGGTAATAGATGAAAATAATTTAATATTGATATGTGATATTGGATAATATTTGAATATGATATTGAAAATATATGAAATATGATTGATATTAAAATATATTGATATATCACGAGTCTTGTATATTATTACATTTGAATATCATTACATTTTACATCTTACATATATTTTTAATATTACACTCAAATATCATCAAATATCATATATCAATATTAAACACTTTTTATATATTACCTCTACACCTATACACTCTTACAAATCAATTTAAATCTTTCACATCATATTCTCTCTCCTCAATTCTCCTCACATTCAAACATTTCACATTATATTCTCTCTCCTCACATTACACTCAAATTTTTTACATCATGGGGATAATTTAATCTTTTATTTTATAAACTCATATCATCTCATATTCATATTATGAACAGTACCAAATCACTTAGGGCTAGATCACGAATAAGATATTGTGGAATACGAAAATATCATGAATACGGAGAATATGCGATTACGAATCACATTTCATCCCAAAATATCACATATATCACACTACTTTAATTTTACTTTCCATCTATTACCCCTATATATCTACACCCTATAAAAATATACTTTAACACTCTTCCCAAAAACTTTATCCTACCCTTATCTCTTTCTCTCTCAAAAACCTACTCCTAACCCATCTATGTTCCTATTTCTCTCTCTCTCTCTCTCTCTCTCTCTCTCTCTCTCTCTCTCTCTCTCTCTTTTTATTTTTGGCCCCAAGGGGCCATGGGAAGGGATCGAACCTGAGACCCTACATACTATAAAGTTCGGCTCTACCACTGAGACACCCCTTGATTCCCTATTTCTTTCTCTCTCTCTCCCCCGTCTCTTTTCTCTCTTCTCTCTTCCCTTTTTTCTCTAACCTAACTCCACCCTTTTTCAACCTTGAAAGAAAGCAGAAAAAATTGTTCCTATTTTTTTTTCTCTCTCTCTCTCTCTCTCTCTCCCCATCTGATTTCTGGCACGTGGCAAGATGAGGCAGGAGGCTGGCCTCTCTGATCTGGCTGACGACCGTGGTACTGGTACCACCATCATCTCCGACGTGGAGCTTCCACACGGAACTCTCCTCCCGTACCAACGCCGGACGCACTCAAGTCAAAAACCGTCGCCTCCACTCCCTCCGGTTCGCGTACGATCTAGGGTCTCCCGACTCTTTTGTCCACCCGAGGAATGCTTGGGTGCTCCAAAGCTTCTTTAATTCGGGTAACCTGAGGTAGTGCTCGTTACTGGAACAGTCGAAATCAGAAGCCGGAGCCAACTCAGGGACCCGAACAAGCGGCGACAGCAAGACGGAAAGCTTATTGGAATTAATCGTGGGATAACTGGGTGGAATTATTCTTCATCTCAAATTAGACATCTGATGCTCTACAGCAATTTTTTTTCTTTTTTCAGCACTCAGTTTCCCTCCCATAAATTAAAAAAATTAATTATTTTTTGGATTAGTACAAGAATGTGAGAGAATTGGGAAAGAAAGAGGTGAGGATCTGAGAATTGAAAGAGAAGATTAGGGGTTTTGAGATTTGTGGTGGTGAAGGTTTGAGGAGAGAGAAAGGAGGTTTTTCTATGGATTTTGGGAGAGCATGTAAAATAGGAAGAGAGAGAAGAGAGAGAGAGATGGGGCAGACTGTAGGTTTGAGAGAGAGAGAGAGAGAGAGAGAGGGAGAGATGTGGCAGACTGCAGACAAATGGGGTTTTTGGCAGGAAGGGTAATTAATGAGAAGGGCAAAATTGATATTTTATAAAAAACTCATCTACTCTATTTATTTCATCTCATATTTTCTACAGTATTGTTTACTCCGATCTATCACAAAAACTGATTCCTGATCTGGCCCTTAATATTTTCATATATCATATTTATGATCGAAGCCTTAGTAAATGTTGAACTCCAACATGCAAGTTGGCTAACGAATGCTAATACTCTATAGTTTTCGTAATTAAATGGCAATCTGCTTGAATTCTAAATTAAAGTCATGGATGTTATAATAATCCACAGTTGAGACAAAAGAATATTCCAACTTTATAATAATGCACAGCCTTGGATCTTCGCCGTCGTAGTGACAATCAAGACTACTAAAATAAGTATTGTTTGAATTAATACGTAAATTTATTCGAAATTTTAATTAACTTAATAAATGAAAGGGATATAAAAAAAAATAACTGTGGGAATTGAAAAAAATTGTTATTACCGTTCATTCTTATAGCTCCAAAAAAGGTAACTTATCGAATTAGACATTTCTTTAAGAAAATAGTAATAAATTATGAAATACAAAATGTATATACTTATTTTAGCATAAAAAAGAATTATATTTAAGTTCAGATTAAGAATGTGATATGTAGGATTAGTTTGACATTGCGTTTGAAGATCTTAAAATCATTTTTGGAGTCCATAATCATTTTTTACGGTACTTTTTGGCTGTCAAAATTAGTAATTTTGATTTAAATCGTCAAAATGTGAAAATATATGTTTTGACATAAGTTCAGTATTTTTTTAAAATGATTCTAACTTACTTATATTTATCTTAATACATCATTAATAATTTTCACTATTCATTTATATTGACTAGTATATGCATGTGCCCGAAAAACACGGAGTCAGAAAGTAATATTCGTGTTCGAGAGTATGAAATTTAAATTAATTTAATAAATTACTTTTATTAAAATGTGTTTTAAAAAAATCACTTTTATATAATCAGTTCTCTAAAACGTTTATCCAAATTAGCCCGTACTAATTTAAGAATATAATATAATAATTAAAAGTAAATAAAAAATATTAAAACTTATCAAAAATAAAAATTAAATATGATATCGTACGTATTCTGATCTTGAATCTTAAAGTACTCCCGTTCGTTCCAACAACTGCTCTGGACAGACTCCTCCTGGTTGATTAGTGGGCTAGGGGGCGTTGACTAAGCGAGATGTGACGTGGACTAGCTTAACTGATTGGACGGAGACGGACTACTTTAATTTGTTGACATATATAATATGTAGTTTTACCGTTTCCCTTCGAAATTCCTCCCATCGGTGCCGGAACAACAACCCGGCAGAGTAGCTCCGGTAAGTCTATGAAAACAGATATTGCTAAGTTTGGTGAGGTCCATTATACTTCATAAAGATTATTAATTGTTTGGTTGATTGATTCTCAATTGTCATTCTAAATTCTTGATTAATCTGTTTCTCTAGAATAATGTGAAGAAAGATTTTTGCAGAGAAGCTAGAGAGCTGTATATATAGAGATGGAGGAGGTAGTACCAGAAAGTGAGAACAAAGAGAGGGAAGTTGCGGTGGCCGGGAATTTATCAACAAGGGAGGTGGTGGTGGAGGAGGTGAAAAGGGTGTGTTACATAGCCTTGCCCATGGTGGTGGTGGCTGTGTCGCAGAACCTCTTGCGAGTCGTGTCCATGTCGATTGTTGGGCGCGTTGGGGAGCTGCAACTTGCTGGCGCCGCCTTAGCCACCTCTTTCGCTAACGTCTCCGGCTACAGTCTTCTTGTAATGTCTTTCCCCTCTTAATCATATTGGTTTCAATTAGTGAGAAATAGGTAGCTTTTCATATGATTACTAGATCAAACTGTAGATAATTAATTTTACTGTGTTAGGGTAACAATTGCCAAACTCTTCTTTGCATTCAATTGATAAAGATCCTCTCCTACTTCTCTCATTGTTAGTTGATTTTGAGATGGAATGCCAAACTTTTAACAAATCTGTATGTGCAATTCTTAGGTAGATAGAATTTCTGTAATTGATGAGAGCAAGTTATATTTTACGAAAATTATTCCTGCATCAAGTAAATTAAACTTGAAGCCTCCCATGACTACTCAAACACTGAATCTGTGAACAGTTTGGACTGTCTTGTGGATTGGACACCCTGTGTGGACAAGCTTATGGAGCAGGGCAATACAAAAAACTTGGGACATATGCTTACAGTGGCATAATCTCTCTGCTTCTGGTCTGTCTTCCGGTTTCAGTTTTGTGGATCTTCATGGACAAACTGTTTGTGGTAATAGGCCAAGATCCTTTAATTGCAGCCGAAGCTCGCAGATACTCAATTTGGCTCATACCTAGCCTATTTCCGTATGCAATTCTCCAAATACTGAACCGATACCTGGTGGCTCAAAGTTTAGTTCTTCCATTGCTGTATAGCACGGTTGTTGTTGCTATGTTTCATGTGCCCACTTGCTGGGCTTTAGTATTTGGTCTGGACAAAGGGATAGCTGGAGCAGCAATAGCCATTGGTTTATCGTACACGTTGAATGTCGTTTTGCTTGGGCTTTACGTAAAGTATTCTTCAGCCTGCAAAAAGACCCATGCATCGTTCTCAAATGAAGTTCTTACATGTATCTGGGAGTTCTTTCGTTTTGGCTTCTCTTCTGCTCTCATGATTTGGTAATCTCAGATTTCATCTCTTCCAATAAATTTTTTTTCCTTTTTCTTTCTTCTGTAAGATATGCGCTCTCTTACATCATAATTAAACTACAAAAATTACAGTCTGGAATGGTGGTGTTATGAGATCGTTGTATTGGTCTCCGGACTCTTGCGAAATCCAAAACTTGAGACTTCAGTTATAACGGTTAGGTATGTTTATCTCCATTTTAAATAATGATTTGGACTCTTTGTGTTATTTCTTCTCATTTCAATATACCTTTGCACCAGTCTAATGATATCCACGTTGCACTACTTCATGCCGTATGCATTTGGAGTTGCTGCAAGGTCTGTCTAAATCAGTTCTCTTATTTACTTTTGGAAATCAAGATCTCAAGGCTACTGTACATGCTCATACCGTCGATATGTTTTCACAAAAATATAGCACACGGGTGTCAAATGAATTAGGAGCTGGTAATCCAAAGGCTGCTCGAATGGTTGTTTGGATAGTAATGATTCTTGGAATGGGGGAGGCGATTATTGCTAGTGCAATTCTCCTCTCCTCCCGTTCTATTGTAGGGAAGGCATTCACTAATGCAAAAGAAGTCGTGGAATTGGTTAAAAAAATGACTCCTCTTATTAGCATCACTCTGATTGTGGATGCCTGCAGCGCATTACTGTGTGGTCAGTATCATAACTCTATACACTCAGTTTTCATGTTAGCAGACCTTAAATGTCGGATTTTATTACATTAGGAGTCGCTAGAGGAAGCGGGTGGCAGCACATTGGAGCCTATATCAGTCTAGGGGCATACTATCTAGCTGGACTTCCTATGGCACTTGTGATGGGTTTTGTACTGCATTTGAGAGTAAAGGGCTTTTGGATTGGATTGATTGTGGGAGTATCTGTCCAATCTATCCTGCTTGCTCTTGTGACATGTTTTGCAGATTGGAAAATACAGGTTCCTTCTCCGGTTTTCATACAAAAGTCTACTTTATTCATTAATCTTCAAAAAACGATTTGTTGATTTATATTTTCTTTTTCATTTATTTTTGGTTCGGCAACAATGAAAAAAGAAAATATAAAGGGAGTAAGTGTGTTAATTTGGTTATTACAGGCAGCAAAAGCCAGGGAACGTATATTTGAGGGGAGTATTCCGGACAAGGAGCAAGTCTTGAGCTCACTCGAATGTACTAAACCAACAGCTGCTACAACCTAGATATGGTCTACATTTTAGTTCTTCCGATCCTTGGGCATAAATGTGTTACTATTGAAATGAAGTGAAGAATCAAAAAGCAGCATCTGTGGGATTTCGTCATCATCATCGACCATTTCATTATTTGTGCCCTTCTTTTGTTGTGCTATTAGCACTCCAGTTCGGCTGAGAGTATAATTAGATAATCCATGTATCATACCACTCGTATACTTTACCTGTATCTTTTCTTTAGAGGCAAGGCTTTGAGAGAGTCACTTATTTGTCCCCTCCTTGTAATTCCTTTTAATTATCAATAAAAGTCCCAGGTGCCGTCCTGGTTTAAATAAATAAAAAAAACTTTACCTGTCGAAAGGTGCTTGATTTCAAGCTAAGTGGACACTAATCGTAATACGAATCTCAAACTCTCTGGTGTTATCCGCTTGTATCTCTGCTGTTCACAAGTTGTCGTATAAGTATGCCTCTAAATATAGATTTAGCATACATTTACAACTTTGAGTTCAATTCATAGCATTTTAAAGCAAGTTAAAGAAAAGGGCTAATTTACTGGATAATAACTTATTCCCTTGACATATTCTTGTATCTCGCTGGGCATGAAACGACACGCTTGTTGCACAAAATCTGGTTTTCCCCAGTCGGCTATATATATTCTGCTTGTTTGGAAATTGATGGATTCTTGTAAGAATATCTAGCGTTCCGAATTGACAACTGATATGAGACAGGTTCTCACTGTCATTTACTGATAATATGGAAATGTTTGATTAGTACGTACCAAAATGACCCCCAAAAAAAAAAAAAAAAGGGAAAAAGAAATGGTGTTGAGTTATAATAGTTCCATAAGTGATTGTATTCCTGGATCAAAAACTTGATTGGTATCACTAATAAATAGTACTAGCTACTCCAGTCAGAATTCCTTAACCTGTTTTTGGCAGACAGGAACCAAAAATTTGCAGTAAGGGGAATGATGGAGGAAGAAGAGTCAAGAACGGAAAGCATAAGGGACTCAACATGGGAGGAGCTGAAGAAGGTGTGTTACATAGCCATGCCAATGGTGGTGGTGTCTGTGTCGCAGAACCTCTTGCTGGCTGCATCCATGTCCATAGTGGGCCACCTTGGGGAATTGGAATACGCTGGAACCGCCTTAGCCACCTCTCTCGCTAATGTCACCGGCTTCAGCCTTCTAGTAACGTCTTTTTCTATCTAATTTTAATGTACTTATACTTGAAAGGATGATTACCAACTTTGTCCTTCAAAACATAAAAATCTGAAGAAATGTGCGTGTTATTGATCAAAACTTCATGTAGACACTACATTAGCCAAGAGGTTCGTTTTTAAGATCGTACTAAGAGCTCAAAGTAAGGGTCTGGTTCCCTGAAAATTGGAGCAGAATAATGAAATTTTGAAGACAGTAGGAATCCTGTCAAAGCAGATGACGAAATTGTGTTCTGAACTAACTACGTTTCATAAGAACAGAGAAAAATCTCCATGGCTAATAAAACATGTTTTTCTTAACAGTTTGGACTGTCTTGTGGATTAGACACTCTATGTGGACAAGCCTATGGAGCTGGGCAACACAAAAAGCTTGGAACTTATACTTGCAGTGGCATCATCTCTCTCTTTCTGGTCTGTTTACCCGTGACTCTTCTGTGGATCTTCATGGACAAACTACTGATACTTATAGGCCAGGACCCTTCAATTTCAGCCGAAGCTCACAAATATACAATTTGGCTAATACCAAGCTTGTTTCCCTTTGCAATTCTTCAAGTGCTAAACCGATACTTGTTATCTCAAAGTTTGATTGTTCCAATGTTATTTAGCTCAGTTGTAGTACTTATATGTCATGTACCCATTTGCTGGGGTTTAGTTTTCGGTTTGGGTATAGGGAATGCTGGAGCAGCATTAGCCATTGGTTTATCGTATACCTTGAACGACATCTTTCTTGGGGTATACGTGACGTACTCTTCAGCCTGCCAGAACACCCGCATCTCTTTCTCTAAAGACAATTTAGAATGCATTGGGGAGTTTTTTCGCTTTGGTGTCCCCTCCGCTGTGATGATCTGGTAATCTTAGATATATCTCTGTTTATAACTATGCATATCGATTCTTTCGTTTTTTCAAGTCTTCTCCTTTTATACTTTTTAACAAACATAACTCTCTCTTACACCTTAAATTGTAATGATTATAGTCTCGAATGGTGGTGTTTTGAGATAGTTATATTGGTCTCTGGACTTCTTCGAAATCCAAAACTCGAGACTTCTGTTCTCTCAATAAGGTATGCTTCTCTCCACCACTAGTAAGGCATAACTTGGGACTTCATCTATTATTTCTTCTCATGTCTACTCTACCTTTGCAACAGTCTAACAATTGCCTCGTTGCATTACTTTGTACCGTATTCTTTTGGGGCTGCTGCAAGGTAAGTCGCAAATCAGTGTGTGCTTATTTGGGTATGAAAATGTTTAAGGCAATTCATGCTCTAGCAATCCCCCTTCAGTGTTCAAGCACCCATGCATGTATCTAAAATCATGTACATTTTCTCAGCACTCGGATTTCAAACGAATTAGGAGCTGGAAATCCAGAGGCTGCTAAAAGGGCTGTCTGGTTGGTAATGGTTCTTGGAATAGGAGAGGCTCTTATAGCTTGCGTGATTCTCTTCTCCTGCCGTTCTGTTCTTGGCTATGCATTTGGTAATGCAAAAGAAGTTGCAGAATATGTCGAGGAAATGACTCCCCTTATTTCCTTATCTTTGATTGTGGATGCTGGCAGCGCATTACTTTCCGGTCATTATCTTAAATTAAACCTCTTAATCATCAGGCACATTGACCTTTGAAGTAACCGCTGGTGCACAGACGAATAACAATAATACTGAAGTTTGCTATCCATTGCATCAGGAGTCGCTAGAGGAAGCGGATGGCAGCATATTGGGGCCTACATTAATCTTGGGGCATATTATCTTGCGGGAATTCCCATGGCGCTAGTGCTGGGTTTTGTAGTGCATTTGAGAGTGAAGGGCCTATGGATTGGAACAGCTGTTGGAGCTACCGTGCAGTGTATTCTGCTCGGTCTTGTTACATATTTCACAAATTGGCAAAAACAGGTTCCGTCTTCTATTCTCTTGCAAATCTTGGATCCATCGTCATTTAAACCTCTTGTATATAGTACTCGCGGAAAATGGAGCTTGATTAACGAACTAAGCGTTTTGATCTGGTTGTTAACAGGCAAAGCAGACCAGAGAGCGGATATTTGAAGGGAGAAGTGATCCTGAAAAAGATGTTATCCCGTGAACTGAACTGAATCAATCAAGATCTACAGACTACAGTTTTCATTTTAGTTTCTCTTAGCACCAATTAGTATTGAAAACTTTCAGCTAAAGTTAGAAAGGCCCCTAAACTCCAAAAAGATTGGAGAAAGGAGAAGCAATCATTCTTCAAATGTACAACATTTTATTATTCAGATTAATATCGAGCCCTACAGAACAACCAATCATGTTCATCGTCTTCTTGTCTGTCCTTAAGCTTAACTTCATGAAGAAAGGAGTTGGTCAGTAGGTGCCAAACGGCCATGCCCTCTGATCTGGCCTCCCTTTTGGACACAGCAGACTTCATTCTTTGTCCATATAATCAAATAGAGGCATGATCAAATTTTCATTTTTAAAAGTCAACTCATATTAAAATAATTAAATCAAAATACGGAATATTTCCTTCCTATTTTAGATGAAAAAAATTCTCTAGTGTAAATATGGAAATGCTGTTAAGTTAGCATAGGTCCTCTAGTAACTGTAATCCCGCATGACAAGCTTATTTTTATGATCATAAATAATAATAGCAGTTTCCGTATAACCTGTTTATTTGAGACTGGTAGCAAAGATTTGCAGAAAGGGGAATGACGGGACCTAGTAGCATAACATGGGAGGAGTTAAAGAAGATATGTTACATAGCCATGCCGATGGATGTGGTGACTTTCGCAGAAGCTCATGCTGGCTGCATCCATGTCCATGGTGGGCCACCTTGGGGAAATGGAGCTCACTAGCAGTGCCTTAGCCACCTCTCTCGCTAATGTCTCCAGCTTCAGCGTTCTTGTAATGTCTTTTTCTATTTAATCCTCATATTTTAAGACTTTGTAAGGGCAACGCTATAAATAATCTATCTATACTAATTCTGTAGTAAAATCTGAAGCAGTGTGCATATGATTGATCAAAACTGCATTTGGATGTACTGGTGCTAACCAAACATTGATTTCCTGAACAGTTTGGACTGTCTCTTGGATTAGAAACTCTATGTGGGCAAGCATATGGAGCCGGGCAACACAAAAGGCTTGGAACTTATGCTTGCAGTGGCATAATATCACTCCTTCTACCGGTTTCTCTTCTTTGGATCTTCATTGACAAACTACTGATCTTAATAGGCCAGGACCCTTCAATTTCAGCCTTAGCTCGAAAATACACAATTTGGCTCATACCGAGCCTATTTCCCTATGCGATTCTTCAAGTCCTGAACCGGTACTTCCTATCTCAAAGTTTGATCCTTCCAATGTTACTTAGCTCAATTGCAGTACGCTTGTTCCATGTACCCATTTGTTTGGGTTTAGTATTCGGTTTGGATATAGGGATTGCTGGGGCAGCATTAGCCATTGGTTTATCGTATACCTTGAACGACATCTTTCTTGGGGTATACGTACGTACTCTGCAGCCTGCCAGAACACCCGTATCTCTTTCTCTAACGACAATTTAGAAAGCATTCGGGAGTTTTTTCGCTTTGGCATCCCCTCTGCTGTGATGTTATGGTAATCTCAGCACACCTCCGCTCATAGACAATGTATTCCATTTCTTTAATTCTGCTTTTTATTTTATTTTATTTTATTTTTTGTTTTTTATTTTTAAAAACACTTATTTAACTAACATATATACTCTCTGTATATCTTAAAACTATTATGATCGTAATCTCGAATGGTTGTTTTTTGAGATAGTAATATTGGTCTCTGGACTTCTTCGAAATCCAAGACTTGAGACTTCAGTTCTTTCAATAAGGTATGCAACTTTCCGCAAATAGTAGGGGCATAATTTGGGACTTCATCTCTTATTTCTCCTAATGTCTGATCTATCTTTGCACCAGTATAACTATATCCGCATTGCACTTCTATATACCGTATTCATTTGGGGCTGCTGCGAGGTAAGTCGCAAATTTGTGTGCTTATTTGGTTATGAAAATGATCTTAAGGTAATTCATGCTCATATGCAAGCCCCCATTTGTGTTGGAGCATGTAAATATATAAACTCTGTTTTTCACCAATTATTAGAACTCGGGTTTCGAATGAGCTGGGAGCTGGAAATCCAGAGGCTGATAGAAAAGCTGTCTGGTTGGTAATGATTCTTGGAATAGGAGAGGCTTTTATAGCCAGCGTGATTCTCTAGTTCTCCTGCCGTTCTGTTCTTGGGTATGCATTTGGTAATGCAAAAGAAGTTGTGGAATATGTAAAGGAAATGACCCACCCCCTTTATTTCTGTCTTTGATTGTGGATGCCTGCATCGCATTACTTTCCAGTCATTATCTTAACCCTCTTGCTTATCAACTTTTTATCATTCAAGCAACGGATTAAGCACATACATTGACTGTACGTAGCAACATATTCATTGCATCATGAGTCGCTAGAGGAAACGGATGGCAGCATATCGGGGCCTACATTAATCTTGGGGCATATTATCTGGCTGGAATTCCCATGGCTCTAGTTTTGGATTTTGCACTGCGTTTGAGAGTAAAGGGCCTATGGATTGGAACGACAGTTGGAGCTACAGTGCAGTGCCTTCTGCTTGCTCTTGTAACAAATTTCACAGATTGGCAAAAACAGGTTCCGTCTTTCTCTATTTTCTCACTAGTCTTTGCTCAAATCAACATTAACCTGTAATAGTACTTGCTGAGAGTGGAGCTTGCTCAAGGAACCTGTGTTATGATCTGTTATCAACAGGCAACACAGGCCAGAGAACGGATATTTGAAGGGAGACGCGATCCTGAAAAGGAAGTTGCCCTGTGAACTGAATTGAATAACTAATGGAAAAACTGCTATGGTTTTCATTTGAGCTCTTCGTTGGCTTCAAACTGAAGGTACTGTATCAAAAACTTTCTGCTACGTTCAAAAAGGCCACTCGAATTCCCAAGATTAGAGAAATGAGAAACAGATAATATATCAGTAAATGTATTTGTACACAGAATCTATCTTTCAAGTTACAACTGGTAACATTTAGATTATCAGTGACTCCTACAAAACAACCAAGAATCGTGTCTTCTTTTTGGTCTCTTAAGCTAGTAATTCTCAAGGTGGAGTCGGAAGCCAGTAAGAGCCAAACAGTCATGCCCTCTGGCCGGCCGCTTCTGCACACTCAGACTTTTATTTCCTGTTCCCCAGCTAGTTCATTATCAAACTTTCCTTGTTGGTTTATTAAATCACGGGTCGCCTTCACGTTCAATTGTTTAAATGGAGATATGCAGGGAGAATCACTGGTCACTGATATTGAGCTACATTAGCTGACATTACAAGCACTGCTGATCTCATATCAGTTGCAGGTTTAGCAAACATCCAAGAATATTTTTGTATGCAAACTTTTATGTGATTCAACTTAGATTTCAAGAAGAAAAACATTTAGTAGTAGACTAGATGCAACTGTTGCCCAAGCTTAATTTGTTCCGAAGTTAGATCCTTTTTTTTTTTTTTCAAAATATGAAATATCAATAATTTTGTCATCATCCCTGACAACACGAACCCTAGTAAACATTAAATCAGTGGCAAGTCCAATGTAAAAACTTAAAAAAGCATCAATGGAGAGAATCTGTATGAGAATCTCAACCTCTTAGGATTTTCACATCTAGAATATAAAAACTCAAAAAAAATTAAACACACACACACACACACACACACACACACACACACACACACATATATATATATATATATATATATATAACTATGTCAACTCACCAATGTAAATATACCAATTAATTAAAATTAGTTAACCATCATTTTGTTGATATTGCAAGATGTGGAAGCGCACCGGACATTGTCGATTAATTTAAAATAAGATAACATCAGATCGACCCTGTGTTCTTATCAAAAGGATCCATTATATACTAATAACTGTCGTTATTAGTCAATGCATGATTGAGAATGAAGAAGCCAGAGAGAGGGAGAGAGAGAGAGAGAAGCCAATATATAGTTGGTGCTAGCTAGTAAGGAGGTGTAGGAGGGTGATGCCGAGGTGGAGAAGGTCCATAGGGATCAAAATTTGATGGTATAGATGGACGAGGTGGTCGTGGGGGTGGAGGCGGTGCATAAAAGTAATCATGGGTTGGCCTTGACAGACCAGGAGGCCCAGGTGGTGCATGGATGGGATCATAGTTATAGGGAGGCAGTTGTGGGGGTGGCGATGAAAAAGGATCCATGATTGGTGGTGGTGGAGAAGGTTGTAAGAAAGGATTATGGGGTGGTGGTCCTGCAGGTGGTTCAAAGGGACGTGGTGGTGAAGGTGGTGGTGGTGATGGTGAGTATGGATTTGGTGGTCCTGGAGGTGAAGCTGGTGTCAAGGGATTTGGAGGAGGTGGTGGTGCTGCAAAGGGTTCTAGTCGTGGCGGTGATGATGACGGTGGATGTCTTCGAAACACCATTTTCTCAACTTACTGGTATAGTATGTCTACCTGAGAGATGTCACAATTGCATGTACATACATATTATAAATAGAGAGAGAGAGAGATATATACATAGATAGATAGAAATTGTCATCGAAAAGTCTCCGAATGACGATGCAAATGATCTTGGACTATTAGTTGGGGCATTGAATTAGGAGCTGGTGGTTGAAAGCCTTTGTTGTACATATCAGGCTGGTTGTTGAATACCATGAGGCATGCAAAGTCGTCCTCTTGTTGTGACAGTGGCATTGAAAAATATAGAAAGTTGTTGCATGATAGACTGAGAGGTACCAAGTTAAATAGACTAAGAATCGGGCCGTACATTCCCCAATTGAAGAACATTCGAGTCTTAGTTGCCTAACACCAATCAAAATATAAGTATTGACCCACCCTTCTCATATATGTGCACATGAACACACACACAGTAGGAGATGGAGATGGAGATGGAGAGAGAGAGAGAGAGAGAGAGAGAGAGAGAGAGAGAGAGAGAGAGAGAGAGAGAGAGAGAGAG
>JAOWAN010049247.1:0-13893 GCA_028566635.1 Lobelia cardinalis
GGAGGCAACGAAAGAAGGATTAAAAATCTGTTCGTTGGAAGTCTTCAGAACGGAACACTCAGATCAGAGACCTTCAATCAGAGTCTTCTAAACAATCGGAATACTTCATAATAGAAGCCATCCGACGGATGCCTTTGGCTTACAAAAATTACTGCTTTACCCTTCGGAGGCCTTTGCAAACGGATACCTTCCTGTTACACGGCCATGTCAAGAATTGTTTGTTAGTATTAAGTTGTTTAAAAGTATATTTATATTTATTGACTTGAATATGTGATAAATATACTTTCCTGTTAAAAATGTTTTGAAGGCAGTTAATCAAATCTAAAAGAATAAATCCTAACAAGAACAACACCGGACAACTCCACAAAAGAGGGAACAAAACTAAAAGACCGGACGAGATCCCTTTTTAAGGAAAACTCTCATTGGGCTGCTGAAGTCCGCCTAAGTCAAGAATGGACAACACTCTACATGCAGGTCTAGGAATCGAATAAGAGAAGAAGAGTTATGGTTAAAATTAAAAAAAAAAACTAAACGCGTATCTCCATAATAACTTGTAATTTGAATCTCAAAAAATCTCTTCGCACACATAAACTCTAGAGAGAGAGAGACTTGAACGGTGGAAGCTGGAGGCGGTAGCAGTTGCTGGAGGCAATGTGGAGAAGTGAGATGAAGACGGTGTAGAAAAGATAGGAGGAACCTCATCAACGGGCCTATGGATATTATACTCTCGTTACATAGGAGGAACAAATCATGTCTACATCACTCACATATCTCAGCATGATTTGTGGCATACCCAATAACTTGTGTTATCACTCTCCTATTGTCGAACAAGCTTTAACAAGCATTAAAGTATACGACTCCTCATCTAGAATCATGTAGTGCCTTCAAGTCGAAGGATTAAGCTCACCATTGCCACTATGAGAATCGTTTATGACACTCACGTAACGATCCACGTAGCATTCTCATGACGGGTCAACCAGTACACCATTACCCTTAATGTTGTACCCATGTCTAGTTATAGATATCAACATATCAATTCATCTACATGCTAATCTTGATTGCATTATCACTGCCCTTATTGGTGATAATACTTGATTAGGGTAATTTATGAATAATAATTTATTCAAAGGACTTTATTATTAAATAATCATCCATTATTTGTCATAATAAATATATTCCAAATATATAATTAAATATATATAAATAATGTCATGATACTAAATAATGATTGCCTCTAGGGCATAACTCCAATAGACTCCCACTTGCACTAGAGCCAATCAGGTACATCACGTATGCCCATACATCTAGTATGTCCATCATGCTTAGGTTGCCTCAAGGTGTTCGTCAGCGGATCTGCAATGTTGTCGTCGGTGTCAAGTCTGCATATCTTCACATCTCCTCGATCAATGATCTCTAGAATAAGATGGAATCTCCTGAGTATGTGTTTGGATCGCTGATGAGATCTAGGTTCCTTAGCCTGCGCTATTAGACCATTGTTGTCACAATATAGTGCCATAGGGTCTGAAACTCTAGGAACAACGCCAAGTTCAGTGATGAACTTTTTGATCCATACGACTTCTTTAGCAGCACTCGAAGCAGCAACATACTCAGCTTCTGTGGTAGAATCTGCAACTGTCTCCTGCTTGGAACTCTTCCAGCTAACAGCTCCTCCATTTAGGCAAAACACAAACCCAGACTGCGGGCGAAAATCATCTTTATCGGTTTAGAAATTAGCATCAGTGTAACCCTTTACAATGAGCTCCTCCTCACCTCCATATATCAAGAACACATCCTTAGCTCTCCTCAGATACTTAAGGATTGACAGCTATCCAATGATTTTTTCCTAGATCAGATTGGTACCTACTCGTAAGGCTTAAAGCATACAAGACATCTGGTTTGCTACATAGCATAGCATACATGATAGATCCAATTGCAGAAGCATATGATATTTTGCTCATGCGCTCCCTCTCAGTCGGATCGAAAGGACATTGAGCCTTCGAAAGGCTTATGCCATGACTCATAGGCAAGAATTCCTTCTTGAAATCCTTCATACCGAACCGATTCAGTACTTTGTCAAACGCAACTTCCTTTCAGATGTTCATTCAGCTCAAACATACAATACCTAAGGCTTATTAGGATTTACTGGGTCCATTAGGTCCTATATAGGTTCACTAGTGTAAGTTCTTGCCGTTAGGCAAGGTATGACATTCGAAAAATATATCTTTTATATTTTTTAAATATTTTGATTACAATTGTGAGAGGGAAATTCAAAAAATTAATTTTTTAACTTTTTAAAAATATTAATTTTAAATAAACTATTTAATATTTAATTGAAAATTTTAAAAATAAAATAACAAAACAGACGAAACGATTCTTACTTTTGTTTTAAAAAATTGTGAGAGGGAACTTCTTTTTCTTTTCAAACACTCATTACATTTCGATTTAATTGTTTATCATAATTTCATATTGTTAGAATAAATATCATTATTAGAAAAATTAAAATAACATAAGCGAGAAACAAATATCATTTTCAGTACAATAAAAACAACATAAATGAAGTATAATATATCAAGCTCCCATAGAAAAACTTTGAAAAATTAAAGTTGCGTTTAGTCGTGACATTTTTTAAGCAAAATTTAAAAAATATTCAAAAAATTTATTCACGAATTAAGTTTCAAAAATATTATTATTTTTCTCTCTCAGCTACTAATTATTTTATTCACAAGTTAAGTTTTAAAAATTGTGACATTTTTTACATATCCCTATTTCACTTTTATATTTTATCAAACACTAAATCAAATTATAATTACCACACTCTCTCTTTCACTTTTTATCACTATTATGTAATTTTTAAAAATTAAATTATAAAATTCCTAAAAAATTAATTCTAAGACAAAACAAATATAAAATATAAATATAAATAAAATATATTAAAAAATTTCATGTCTAAATGCACTCCAAATATTGTTATCGGAGGAGGCAATTTACCAGCACCCCTTCCCCCCTCACTAGGCCTTCCTCACTATACACATCATATACCATGCCCATCACACATCACTTGTCCTCTCCCCCATGGCCCCATCACGCACCAATGCACCATACACATCATACACCAGCAACGGCCGAGATCTTTCTGTTCACAAAAAAGCTCATTTATACCGTAGATTAGTTGCGCTCGTTAGGGTTAGATTTGCTGGACCCGATGAAGAGGGCCTATTGTGCTGTGCTGCGGTTGATTGTACGTTTAGGGTTTTGAGAGAGGGAGATGAGAGTGAGAGGGAGGGAGGGGATGTATTTTGGAGCTGTGAAGAGGATTTGGATGGGGAGGGCCGGGGAAATGGTGAGGTTTCATGATGGGGAAGTTTCTCTTCGGTTGGTTTCAGAGACACTGGGAGTCGAAGGGATGAGATGGAGGCTGGGGTGTGGGATTAACGTGTTTGTAAGAATGTTCTAGCTAGAAGTAGAAGAGTGAAGGCATCTGAGGTATGTTGACGAGGCTGAGGGAGAAAAGAGGTCCTTCATTTTTGGAAATGTTCACTGAGGGATAGTACCATGTGGGAAGTACTTGGTTGGAAGAAAGCTGGAGTTTCTGTTCAAGGTGAATAGATTAACCTAGAAATTTACTGTATTCCACTTGTTGAGCCCTACTTCCCTGTTCCTGCTGTTCCATTTAGAAGGTTTCATCTTAAAAATTATGCATGTTATGATGTCTCAGGTTTACAGTTTCTATACAAAATATGCCCCCAAATGATTGGGATCAAGGCTGTGTTGAGTTGTTGTATACAAAGTAAGGGGTCTACAACAAAAGTAGTTTATGTATGTTTATTTATTAGAGAACTTAAATATGTCTGTTGATTTTTCACCTAGTAAATTATTCGATAGGGTACACAAGATAAGAGTATGAGTTCAATTACTTGATCTTTATATGTTCAACTACTACAACTGTTATCATAAACATCAAATCTAAAATGTGTCAGATGATGCGCTTCTGTAGGACCAGAAAACAACTGCCAATCTCCATCACATTGGATGCCTTTGCCTCCCATGATTGACACCGCTTTCAGAATCTGATAATATGGATTGAAATTACAGCAGAAGCTTTTTAACTGGTTTGCATATAGACATGCCACACAAGTACTTCTTAAACGGTGTCCCATAATTTTCCTCCTAACACTCCACTTAGTTTTCCTGCTAGTGTCATTTCTCTCTCGATGGTTGCAAGGTAGTATTGCACTTCCTCAGAGATTTGAGCAGGCTGCGGCTGGTCTTCATCTACTGAATCATATTAGTGGCGATTGTGGTTGGTCTTCGTCGGTGATCAGGTGACTGATATACCTAAATGCTTCCCCCATCATCACTTCCATCTCCCTGTTTGATATCATGAGAAATTTACCTACCGAGATTTGGTGTTTGCTTTGGAACTACTCCGTAACGTCATTCTATTTCTAGGTTATCACAATTTATGTTCTGTGAAAGGGGTTTGCTAACAAGTGCCCTGAGTCACTTATAGATAATCTAAAAAAGGAAATTATACTGATTGGGAACCTTCCCCAATGCATTGGGAAGTGTTGTTAACAAAGGGCTTTGTAGAAAAGTTGTGTGTGTGTGTGTTTCTTTCTTTATTTTCTATCTGCTTCTCCGGTTTATGTAACAATGATTTGCGTCTTGACCTCCCCGCACACAACCAAATGCATGCATTTAGTAGGCATTTTCATTTTTGCTCAAGTCTGGATGAAAGTGACCTAGGATCTCACTTAAGTCATTTATTTGTTTTTGGTTTTGCACGTGCTTTGTCAATGCTAAGGTTGACGTTTTCTTCTTGTAGAAAAACAGAAGGGAGATGCGTCACACCGGCAGAACCATATCGCGGTTGAATGACCTAGAAGATTAATGTCTTCTTCCAGAGGAGTTAAGATTGCTGATACTGACATATCGGTTTCTGAGACCTCTTGCGACAGATATCCTTGTGTTTCTACCCCAGAAGAAAACAGAGTACAGGAAGCACTTGAATCCAGTTCATTGGAACTAGGTCCAGTGGTGAAGGCCCCTCTTCATGTGCATTGGGCTGAGAGTAAAATCCGACACGCCGAGAGAAAATTTGGTTCATGAGGCCTGCTGTAGGTAGTCATAATAGTGCAGATGTTGGCGCTCCCAGTTCATTCATTGATCAGAGTGCTGATGCTGTTCAAGCCAATGGCAGAGATCTCGGTGATGGTTGCTCCAGGGATCAACATAATGAGTTTAAGTCCAATTTGATGGCAAGAAATCATACTGCACAAACTGTCGAGGTAACTTTCGTTGTTGGCCAGTTACTTTTTTGATGGATTTTCAAATGATATCAGTCTTCAATGTTGAGTTCCTGATTTTGTTTCACAAGTTTCTAGGATTTGGTTGATGAATCTATAGTCTGTTTGAATGATAGCTTGAACTTCAATGGTGTAGATTATTTGCTATATTTGTACTCTTCTTACTACTAGAGGAATAGTGTGATTCTTAGGTCGTTGCTTCTTTATTACTGGGTTGATGTGGGATGTGTAATTTTGTGCGCTGCTCATTTGCATGTGTATGCCTATATGCATGATATCTAGTTCCAAAGGTAGGTTGCTCATTTGCATGTGTATACCTATATGCATGATATCTAGTTCCAAAGGTAGGAGCGACCTAGTGTAACTTCTGTTCCAAACGTAGGAGCGATCTAGTGTTTGCGGACTTCATGATTGCAATTAAACTACTAAATGTACGATTGCCCTTTATTAGTGTAAAAAGTATTTTTTAACCACCTTAACCTTCCTTAGGAAGGGGTATTCTTTAGGGCACATTAATACCATCATCGGCAAAATGTTATAAGCCCAAGTAACTTGGTAATTGTTGTTCATTTAATTCCATTCCATTTTATGTAAACAGATCTGATGTTCTTTTTCTTTCAAGGAGCGCTTGTAATTATTCTTTTGGAATAATCCTAGATAGCATCCATGGAAAATTGTTTTATCATTGGCAAACTTACATGCTTATGGGAAAGAATGAGACTCTATTCTGGGACATATTTCCCCAAGTAAAGTGTGAATATAGAAAAAATCACTGAATGCACATTCATCATTATAAAATTATTAAGTACACTATCAAATACAAACTTCATAAATGTGCAAGAACAAGCGAATTCTTGTAAATTATCGGTCAAAGTTAATATAATAAGGTTGACCAAAAATATTCAAACTTTCAAAGTGAGAAAGGGAAATCTTTTTGGGAGTGAGGGAGTATTTTATTGCAAAAAGAGGAACATTATCAATTTGGTAATAAGACAGAATGGTGATAATAATGTTGATCATCCAACTTTGAAGACCCCTTATTTTCTACCAAAATGACAATATCCTTGCAGAAAGCAGCAAGACTCGTAAATTTCCGAGAAAAAATTCCAGTAGCAGTCGATTTTTTGTACAAGGAATCACTTCACTTAATTCAGACGAAGACCGAAGAGTGAACGGAACAAAATAAGTTCATTGACCGTAGATATATGTTTTGCAGTTTGCAGTTTTGCTTTTTCAATGTTGTACTCGATGCTTTTCTTGATATTAGCTTAGAGATGCATTACATATTTGATGTTTTACAGTGGACGACTCATTTGGCTGTTCTGCCGAAGCATCGGTAAGAGGACTTCGTTTACCTGGTCCAAATAGAAGAGCTGTTCCACTTTCGCCTTTGAAGTATGAAGTCACTTAACTATTGAGGAGGCGTAAGAACAAAAGATGGAGTACCCTGGAGGAACACTTTGCGGATTGGCGTGCATAAGTACGTGAATACCTTTTAAAACCCAACATCTATGTAGTTATATTGATAAAGATTGATACAACTAAGTATAAAGACATTTCCCCCAACTCTTAAATTGAAAATTTCTACTTGTCATTTTGTCACGCAGTGAGAGAACTAATTGTCATCCTTTTCTCTTGTCATGTGTCACACAATGTTTGGGAACATTTCACCATCCAAGACAATTATGTCTTCTTTACGTTGGACTTATTCTCCATATCATTAAAGCCAATAGTTTGTATTAACTTTTCATGACTACCGTAATTTTAGGCGCTAATTTATGCTATTTTTGAAAGGTATGGTAAAGGAAACCGGAAGTTCATCTTAAGTGTGTGCCATAACATATTTGAAGAGAGAACTGAAGTAAGCAAGCACTATCTATTTTGAGATCTCCATTTCCAATGTTATCATTTGGCTGTTTCTATTTTTGTACCAAAATAACAAAACTTCATCTTTTCTAGTTGACTTAAAGGATAAGTGGAGAAATTTGATACGATGTTAGTATTTTTTTAGAGTCTACATCCTACACAAACAGACGAAGCAGACTCCGAAAGAAATACTAACATCGTATCAAATTTCTCCACTTATCCTTCAAGTCAACTAGAAAACATTATGTTTTGTTATTTAGTACAAAAATAGTAACAGTCAAATGATAAAATTGCAAATGGAGTTTTCAAAATAGATGTTGCTTGCTTACTTCAGTTCTGTCTTCAAATATGTCAGGGTACACACTTAAAATGAACTTTCGGTTTCCTTTACCATACCTTTCAAAAATAGCATAAATTAGCGTCTAAAATTACGGTAGTCATGAAAAGTTAATACAAACTATTGGCTTTAAGTGGGCGCCTCCTACATCGTACACAATCAGACGAAGAAGACGCTGAAAGAAATACTAACATCGTACACAAACAGACGAAGAAGACGTTGAAAGAAATACTAACATCGTATCAGATTTCTCCGCTTGTCCGGCAAGTCAACCTGAAAATGTGAAGTTATGTTTAGTACTATAACAGAAACAAATTTCTCCACTTATCCTTCATGTTCCCCAAAACCCTAACCCCCAAATTCTCCCTCCCTCATATTGGTCCAATCTGGAGGCGCGCCTCCCTCTCCCACAATATTCACTCTCCCGTTTCTCTCTCTATCCCACCCCAAAAACCGTAAATCCCAGATTCTCCCCCCTCAATCTGCTCGGATCCGACGTTCCTCCCTCAACGGCTCAGGTGATCTCCCACTCTCTCTGGCTTCTTCAACCTTCTTCCCTCTCCGGTGATCCTCTTTACGGCAACCTCAAGGTATTTTCAATTTTCCTTTTGATTTTCTGTTTTTTGTTATGTATTTGTTTTCCTTTTATGTTGATCGATTTAGTAGTTTAGAAAATGCGATTTTTATGCTTTTTTCCCTGTGATTTTTATGTTTTTTTCTGTGATTTTTATGTATTTTATTTTGTGATTTGTATGTATTTATTTTATATGTGAAATTAAAATAATATATGAAAATAAAAAAGTGAAAATAGAGTATGAAAATATGTTTTTTCTGTGATTTTTTTTTAATTTATTGTAAATCTATGCAATTTTCTGATTGTGATGTTATTGCACAAATATGCACTAGGTGGAAATGGTTTCCTGCAGGTGACATATCTCCAGCTTAGTTTTGTTAAGTTTGAGGTGTTTAGTGATATAAGTGGTTTGGATTATTTTGAATACTGTCCTTTTTAGCTAGGAGTTAGCATTTTTCATGTGCTGAAAGAGTATCATGGAGCTTAGACTAGTTCATGTGCCTCAGAAAGGGTCATGAGTCTTCTGTCTGCGCTCCTACGGTGGAAATTTGTTGGTTCAGGGGTGGACGGGTTATGGAGAAGGAAAAGAGAGCTGATCCTGTTGGTGCTAGTTTTACTATTATTTGGGTTATTTGGATTGAAAAGAACTCTTGAATCTTTGATTTCAAGAAATAATTCCTGGATGTACTTGTTGAGATCATATGGTTGTTTTGGCCTTTCGTTGGGCTCAGGTATCGTGGGTGTTCATAAGTTTGCCTTTCAGAACATTTTGCTGATTTGTTAATGATCTTACTTGATTATCTGTTTTGTCCAAAACAGAATCGAAGTGTACTCTGTTGATCACTAAATCGTCACATTTGAGTTATTTGGTCTCTAAGTAGTATCATTCGAATGAGAGTCTCTTGTATGCTGTCGTGATCATTATAATGGTATATTAGTAGGGCGTGACTAATGAGAACTGACCGAATGAATCTAAGAAGAAAATGTAAATGCAAGTATACAGTTGATGAAATCATCTATTGGGAGGGAGCAATATCACTAAACAGTAATCTTTTCAATGTACTATTATAAACTATATAGTTGATGAAATCATCTATTGTTTCCCTCTCTCCTCTCTCCTCTCTCCTGGTGTCCACCCTCCCCCTCCCCCCCCCTCTCAAAGGGGTCCGATTCCAATCTTTCCTTTTAAGGGTACATCTACTAATTTCAGATGCACTGCTATACATCACTCGCCTTGCAAATTTAGAGGGCTCTTTCCATTATAATGTCTCACCTGGAGTTTCAAGAAAGGGCAGCTAGTGTACCCAACGCTTATACACTAGATTAGACAATATGAGCTACTAAAAGTGCTGATATTTTACTCCCAACATAAATTCTTTAACAATAGGAGCAAACCTTCATTAAGTTACAAGCATCCATTAACAGTTGTTAATATTGTGATATCAGTATTGTGCATAGAACATGTTTTGGTCCTTCTCTGTTAAATACGAGATAAATGGGCAGTTGTGAAACAATAATTCTAATCTGCATATTTATTTCTATTTGCAATAGGGTGTATTCTCTAATTTCGGTCCTTCTCTGTTATGGTCCAATCTTTTTGTTCTAGTCTACTCATGGTTAGCTCGTTGGAGGTACGTGTATGTTAGTAATTCTTGTATTTCCTAATGCAGGAGGAAGTGGAAGAAGTATTCACTAATTTTGGGCTTGAATGCTGGATCCTCAACCTTGTTGAGCTTTAGTGAAGGTGGTGGAAGTGGCAGAAGGAAGTATAACTGGCCACTAATTAACCAATCATATCAGCATCTCGCCTGAGATGATGAACGATCGGGAGTGCGTTGGAGAAGAATTGTTTTGATGGCAAAACTAAGTGAAGAATTGTGTTCTTTTTTAGGTACTGATGTAGAGTTGGTGTTTTGAGCAAGGTTCTTATCATCAGATGAACATTAAATTTCATTTTGTAGGATACCTTTGTTGGTATTAAGGATTTCGTAAGACATTGCTATTATATTTGGACATCGTTGTTATTACATATTGTTGGTATTATATGATATTGTTGGTATTGTTAGAATCTTTATTCGTTATTAGTTTTTATTTAAATAGCGTGTTTATATAAATTGTATAATAGATATAAATGTATCATATATTATTAATAAATATTTTTCTTTAAAAATTAATTTTAGAGACGGACAAGTCCGATCTGACTTGAGACGGAGTTTTGATTTAGAGACGGGCATGCCCGATTTGATTAGCGAGGGATATTTGGTTTAGAGATGGACAAGGCCAACTCAGTTCGAGACAGACACGCGCGACCCAGTTAGAGATGGACGGGTCCGTCTCGGTTAGGAACGATTCGTCTCTAGTAACCACGCAAAAAAGGAGACGGATTGTGACGGGCCGAACCCGAATCGGATAGAGACTGAAATTGTTCGTCTCTAAACATGGTGCTGTCTAGTAGTGATGCTTGCAGTGAACTCACTTGGTTATTGTCTTTGTTGAATGGTTTTTGCGTTGGTTCCCTTACGCCTGTTCCTCTCTTTTTTTATAACAAGGTTGTATTGCTTATTGCCTCTAATCCAGTATTTCATGAGAGAACCAAGCACATTGAAATTAAATGTCATTTTGTGAGAGAAAAACTTTATCTGATCTTGATTTCAACACTAATGTTTCTTCCTCCTTACAACTTGCTGATTTGTTGACTATTCCTAGCTAGCTTTGTTATCCAAACTGACCGTGTTTAATCTCTTTGGCTTTTCCAGCTTAAGGGGGGATGACAGTGGTAACATCACAACCAATAACAGTTGCAACATGGAAATCTCTCAAGGCTCTAAACTGGAGGGGACAGATTGCACAATGGAGAAACGTGAAGGCTAGCAGGTGTCAAGGCTATTAGTTAGCTAGTTAGTTGTTAACTGTGGGTTTGAATTTGCATAAAGAGGGAAAACATTCCCCTTTTCTATTTCGAGATTGTATGAGATATTTTCCGTGACATTGTTCTCTTATCTCCAATTCAATGTTCTCACTTAGTAATCCCTGAAAAAATATGAACAACATGCCCAACTTAGAATCGTAACAAATCTTAGGCTGGACATGGATTTGCTCGAGTCCAAAGTTGCTAAAGCTGCTTGTTCACAGTAAGGATAAAGGCCGCCTTATTTTTCACAAGATCCAATGGCTGGAATTACATGTCAATTTTGCCGAAGGTTACTATATAACATCAGCAATTAGCTTTTGCATTTAAACTCTAGCAACTTCGGAAACCTTCAACTATGTCAGTGTCGCGTCCTCACAAGCTAGTCATGGAAGATATCATAAAACTCCTATCAGTGAGACGAGTAATGGTAAAATAAAAAGCTGGTAACATTATATATACCATACCCCATTTTGCCATTTCCACAAGGCTGAGTTTAAGTGGCAGATAAAGTGGACCAAATGACGCCTTTTTAGGATTCGTCCCATTCGGCCTACTAGAAAATAAGAGTACCATCAAACCACCAGGAACCAATCTTGGGCTTGTTACAACTTGGCAAGTTTGAGTCTTTCAGCTCTTTTGGGATTGAAGAAAGCCAATGTAGCGAGTTGGACGAGTAAACGAAATCAAGAGATGATTCGTAGAAGAGTCTACCATGGAATAAATCTGGAACTCCGAAAGCAAAGTATTGCCTGTCTGGTGGAAGGCTGGTAAATAGGATTGAAAGTGTATGACATGACCATTGAAGAATACTTGAAACTCCTGAACAGAAGCTTTTGGCCCTTGGTTTTGGTACTAATGTTTTATGGCTTCTTTTATGTCTAACTGCCAGGAATGGATCGGGTCCAACAGAACAACCCAAGGCAACTACATGAATTGGAATTATAGCAACAGGTAACGTGTTTTACATCCAAGTTGTTATCAATTGCTGTAACTAGCTTCAGCTTACCCTCAACAATTGCTACACTGGAATTACCGGATCTTCAATTTTTATTGAACTGCACTACCCTGTCACAGATCGGCACGCCACCCGCGACAATCCCCACAACCTTTCTCCCCTTCATGACCTTAGGGTCATCCTCATCGTAACAGGGTTTATTCCTGTGCAAACATGGTTTTTAAGTAATCTGACCTATATTTCCTTAAACCCAGCTATATTCCTAGGTTACCACTCTGTTGGTCGCCACACGCTAATAGAACCGGACCAGTTAGTTAGTCCCCATGCCAGTCAACAAATTCTTTCTTGGTGAGTAAGTAGTTCATGTAAGCAATTCCAGTAATATTTTTGGAGGTTGACTGATGAAAGGTTATATTGAAAGATCATAAAAGTGCAATTGTTAGCTCAATTTGTACCATTCAGTTTAAAGGGGAAAGAATTGGATTGATAGCGTGCGAAGAAATCCTTGATTATTGTTGCATAGTATTGGAATGAATGAACTTGAGCACAGAAGTAAGATGCTCCGCAACGCCAACAGTCTTGGCAGTTGTGTCCAAAACCAGCTTAGGCACATGCCCAACATCGTACTCATAGCATCCGTCGTACTGATTCAGCAGCCTCTCTAAGTCCTCCCATGTGGCTGGTTTGTGCCAGCTAGAATGCTCGGCTGCTCCCCTCTCCTGGAGCCGGCGGCGCCATTCCTCATCGTCCTTTGGCTTGCACTCAACAATAAGGAGCCGAGCCCGGCCTGCATGATTACTATGATCAGCTGCCAGTTGTTGAAGCCGCTCGAGGTGGGCCTTGCGAGAGAGCGGCGAGTCGATGATGACACTGATGCCGAGACTGAGTTGGGTGGACGCCATGCGCCACAGAACTTCGTATGAGAGGTCGTTGAGCAGTACTCGTTGATGACCATGCTCATGATCATCACGAAGAAGCGCATCTTGGAGAGGTAAAGTGGAGTCGCGGATGTCATCTTTGTCGAGGAGAGGGCATCCGAGTGCCGAAGCTACGGAGCGGGCGATCGTGCTTTTGCCAGTGCCGGGATGGCCTTTCATGGCTATTATTATAACTGGTCGTCGCATATCCTTTCCGTCGCCATTGGTCATTCGTCTTTCTTGTTCCATAATCTAAAGCGATACTCGGAACTCTAGTTCGAAGGTGTAGCAAACATGACTTGTTTAAGCGATGGAGATGAAACCGTTGGGTTATGTAATAAAGGATTGGTGATAAGCTCTCCACTTCAGCAATATGATTTAAAAAGCAAACGTTATCTCTAACCTTAAATGTCTCTATCACTTGGACATGAAACATGCCAAAAAATCTTGCTCCTAGCAAGTGTATTTTACTTTGCTATTTTTTTACACTCTCGTCCATTGATTTCAATCAATTCCTAAAATTAAGGGATTAATTTAAAATAAAAATCTGATTTATTAACAACCATTTTATATAAGTAAGGAGTTATTTTAGAAACTCTGTATAATTAGATATTCTTTATAATCAACAATTTTATATAATTAGGAATTTCATATAATCAGGAATTAAAATTAATGATGAAATAATTAAAACTGATTCATATTTTTCTATTCATTTAATAAGTATATTCTGTTCATTTTATTTGAATATATAAACGTGATGTGTTATATTAATCAAACTATCAGAATGCTGTGTTCATTTTATTAAATGTTATGTTCATTGAGAATGTATTTTGTATTTATTAGCTATATTTATTTATTTATTCTATTCATATTCATTAGTTTACATTCTTCATATTCGTTACATTCATTGTTCATGTTCATTAAATCAATTATTCATGTTCATTAGCTGAAATAATCGCAGAAATATAAATTTGCATTCATATTATAAGTATGTTCTGTTCATTTTATAATTAAGATATGTTCATTG
>JAOWAN010049266.1:0-13889 GCA_028566635.1 Lobelia cardinalis
CTCCCCCTTGATGTGGCCTTCATTCGTTGGATCTCTTAACACTTAGGTAAACATAGAAGCAATCAAATAATTACCTATCTAGCAAATTTTTTTCATAGGAAAATCTGGACATGTTTTAGCCCCATTTTACATAGATTTATGCTAAACAAGGAAGATGATCATCTCTAACCCCATATCCTATGATTAAAAAAAAAGTAAAACATACAACATGACGAATAATTAATAAAAAAGAACCGAAATTGATAATGCTATTCAAACTCCACTTATCACACGCGTACTAGTGACACATGTGCACAAATTGGTAAAATTTAAGTGAAATGCAAATAGTATTACTCAATTTACTAAGGTTGAAATAATACTAAAGAAATAAAAGGAAGATAGAGCTAGAGTACAAAAATTTATAAACAAAATACAAGAAAATATAACTAAATTCTCAAAAAATTATTCTTGTATTAGAGTTATAAATTGTTGTATCATAGTTATAAATTGTTGTATCCTAGTTGTAATTTCTTGTATTTTATCATATTTGATTAAATATTTAACGATTGATATTCTTGTATTTCAGTTATAAATTATTGTATTCTATCTAGTTGTATTTTTTAATTATTTTACTCGTGGATGATATTATATATTATATCCTAGTTATAAAATTTTGTATAATAACATATATGTTTGACTATATAGTGATTGTTAATATTATTGTATCCTAGTTGTAAATTTTGTATCCCAACTTATTTATTTGAACATACAATCATTGATATTCTTGTATCCTAATAATAATTTTTTGTACCCCAGTTATGCGTTCTTGTATCCCAATTATAATTTCGTGTATCCTAGTTATGAGAATAAGCACACAAAAAAAAGTTTTTGAAATATATTCTTCATGGATCTTGTTTGAAATGAAATTTAATTTTGTACAAGAATTCGCAATTGAATTTTAATTTCGACTTTTAGATCATGAGATACTTTATTTTAAATAGATTTTATTTTTTAGGAGAGAGAAAATAAGATAATTATATAATTATTCATGTACTTCTCATTTATTACAGAATTATCACCAATAATTTATTTTTTAAAATTTAAGGCAAAACTACATCAAAAATTACTGAACTATACGTGTTTTTCATATTTAGTCACCAATGTACAAAAATTAAATCAAAAGTCATCTATGTTGGTTCTTTGAACACATATGGCCACTCCGTTACTTTTGATCGTTAATTTGTCATTAAGTCCCCTTTTTTCAAGGGTAAAATTGTCCATTAAAAAAATTAAGAGTGTCTTGTAAATTCTTTTTAATTAAATTACCTTAATTAATTAATATCCTAATTAAAGTACATTAATTAATTATTACTCTAATTAAATTACTTGAATTAATTATTACCCTAATTATAATACCTTAATTAATTATTACCCTAATTAAATTAAATTAATTAATTATTACCCTAATTAAATCACCTTAATTATATTATCTTAATTAAATCACCTTAATTATATTACCCGAATTAAATCACCCTCTCCCCCTCCACCACCATTTCCCACCACCGTCGTACCCAACCACCACACCACCACCGTATCAACCACCGTACCACTGCCATGAACCCATCTTCTCCCTTTCTTCACTTGCAGAACACCAACCATACCCAACCACCACCATCCCACACCACCCAACACCTGCCGCTGTCACCATTGTCACCACCATCACTACCACCACCACCAATACGACAAAAATAAAAAACTATTCATTAACACAAACCCAAACCTCGATCTTATCATCGCATCCTCATCTCAACAAGCCGCCCTCACTTCCATAAAATCCGGCCACTTACCCAATCTTCCTGTCCATGTTCAACCGAACCGCCAGCACAGCCGGTCGACGACAACCAACATCCATAACCAGATCTGGCACTGAATTGGGCGGAGGACGAAAGCCATGAAAAACTTCAGAGATCTGGGTTTTACTTTTTGAAACAGATAGAGAGGAGAGAGGGAGAAATGGAAGAAATCTAGCGATCCATGGAGTCAACCACGGTGTCCTCACGCTCAATACACTCTAATCAAGACTGACTCCCTCGTTGACTCCTCCGTCCACTCTACTGTTACCAGCTCCCATACTAACAACAACCTCACCAACGTCCCCGACGACGACGACTTCGGTGATGACGCCACCAAAGATGCTTCTGCAACGCTTTTGGAATGGGGTGGTGATTTTGACAGGGTTAGGAGAAGAAGAAGAACGAGAAAGAGAGAGATAGAGAGGAGAGAGGGAGCAGATCCATTGCAGATCTTGGGCATTGGCGGTTGAGGGAGGAAGAAGGTGGTCGGAGTTAGTGAGGAAGAAGGTGGGCGATGGCGGTTGAGGGAGGGAAAGGGGGAGAGACGAGAGGGCGCAGGGGGCAGGAGGCAGAGGGAGAGACGGGAGGGGGAGAGGGAGGTGTTAGGGCTTTTTCAAATTAGGGCTTTTTCAACCCGGATGGACGATTTTACCCTTCAAAAAAGGGGACTTAAAGAAGAATTAACGATCAAAAGTAACGGAGTGTCCATATGTGTTCAAAGAACTAACATAGATGACCTTTGATTTAATTTTTGTACATTTGTGACTAAATATGAAAAACACATATAGTTCGGTGATTTTTGATGTAGTTTTGCCTAAATTTAATCTAAGTCATTCAATCAATTAGATCTAAGGGTTGAAAATAGTTCCTAAATTTTTTAAAATAATTAGGTTCTCAATTAAATAACTTCCTATGTATATACGTTTCTTCTTCTTCATGCTATATCAGCTTTTTCCTAATTAAGGTGTTTGTTTGAAAGCATATTTTTTCTATGGCTGACCATATTTGAAATAAAGGGTTCCCACATTTCTCTCTTTTCTTCTTTATTGGTGGGATTATACAGTATTAAATGATCTATTAATCAAAATTAGCAGACACAAGTGCAGTGTGTAAGAGACACATAAAAGACATGAACCAATTGAAAACACAAGTGCAGTGTGTAAGAAACACAGGGGTGTATCTTAATGTACATAATTGTTCGTAAAAATACACATAAATTTTAAACTCATAGTTGAATCTTAAAAATAAAAATTAAAAATTCACATAATGATATATGAAAATATGCATTAATGTGCATCAAAATGCACGTATTAAAACGGGAGTAAATTTTTCGAATAATTTGAATTCATTTACGATATGAAGATATGAAATTGGGAGTTTAGATCTTTTGTCCCATTAATTGTTGCATTCTGTGTCCCATTTTTCAGAAATTCCATCTTAACCATTTAAAATATGACCGTAAAATTTTAAACTCTAAATAATTGGATATGTGTCAGTGTTTAAGGATACAAGACAGAGGATAAGACATCAAATGTGTCAGTATTTAAAGATATGAGACAGGGGATGAGACATCAAATGTAATAGAAAATTCCAATTCCAAAATTGGTTTAAAATTGCACTAATTGCAAATTCATAGATCCCTATTTTATGAGGTCACTTAATCAGTTATCTTTAAATTGAATTTTGTCTCTTAAAATAATGATATTTTATAAATTATTTTTTGGCCACTTCACTTGCCAAAATGGAGAGTGTAATCAACTTGCTATATGGGCACTCCTACCAAATAGTGCTTAGACGCTCCTTATAATTTGCACTATTAGCCATGGTGATTTGGTCTCTTTGCGAACCGTAGAGATAAAGAACATAAGAAACTTTCAGTTCGTTTCTTTCAGCCTGATGTATACACCCTATTTTTGGACTCTTGTAAATAAAATATTAATTTAATTTAGAATTTTGCCTAGTTTAATTTAAACTAATTGATATTATCATTTAAATTTTGTTAGAAAATAAATTAGACATGACAAATGTTGCACTTGTACATATTTAATGTGATGTAATATTTTATTTTATAGGATGAATCAAGGATGAAGATAAAAAGAAGACTTTTACACAAAAGTAATTATCCTTTTAAGGCTCCCAAGAGAGAGACAATTCATACCAAAAATGAGAGATGGAGTGGAAGAGAAGTCCAAGAAATGTACATAAGGGTACCAATGGTAGCGTGATCGTCCTGATGAGCTGCTCCACGATTTTTAGGCTTTTTTTCGAGGGCAAAAAGGTAAACTTCCAAACTACCCACAAGGGCACTTTGGATATTTTGAAGGATTTAGGAAGGCTAGCCACCCCTCCTCTATAAATACCCCATTCATTTACTCTTTTCAATCACTTAGAAAATCACTTGGAAAAATCCCTAATCACTTGACATTTATCTCATATTCACTTGATCCTTAGCTCATTAAAGGATCAATGTAGACACCCAATTTTTTATCCTAGTAAATAAAACATTTTACTAAAGATTTTTAATAAATAAAATCAACCTAAGCTAACATTAATAATTATGTTACTAAGATAAATAAAAATGCATGCTCAAATATTGCACTTATAGATGACTAATGTGGTGTAACAATTTATTTTATAGGATGAATGATGAAAATACAAAAGGAGAAAACTTTCTCTCACAAAGCAATCATCCTATTAAGGCTCCCAAGAGAGGAACATCCCATGCAAAAAATGGGAGGAAGAGTAAAAAGAGATGTCTAAACAATGTACAATTAAGGGTTAAATGATTTAACACTTAGGTATCAATGGACAATAGGTTGTATCACCTTTTGGCCTTGAAAAAAGGCCAAAATGCCAGATCAGCTCATGGCTACCGGTCCAGTAGCATTGCTACCGTTTCGGTAGCTTTAAGCTGTATTCTGGACATTTTGTCCTTTTCAAGGACAACAGGTAAATTCTTATACTACCCTGAACGATATTTTAGACATTTTGGACCTCCATAAGGGTTGTATACTCCTGCCCACCTATAAATACTCCATCATTTACACCATTCAACTACTGAACATTTACTCCTCTTAAACCTTGGAAAACTCTTGATCACTTGCTCATTAAGAAAGAAACCACTCTCTCCCCTCTATTAAAATCATCAATCAAAGAACTCAAGAGTTCTCAACCACACACAAACACAAAATTATCTTTAAGAGTCTAAAGAGTTAGAAGACATTAAAGAGAGTTCATTAAATTGAGCTTCTTTACTTCCTTTTTCCATCTTTAACTCCAACCACCTAAACAAATGAGTGTTCATCCTTCATCTTCATCTTGTCTAAACCCCTTGGGAGTAGGTGAGTTTACTTCTCTACATTTACTCTTGTAACCTCATTTCTTCTTCTCATCTTCATGTAAATAACTTGAAATCCCACTTGGTGATAAACCAAGTGGGTAATATGTGTACATCTCTTATATGATATGCATTTTCTCTTGGAGCTAATTCTCCTTTCATTATTTGTTCATTTGTAATGCTTATATATATATACTATATATTATAGCACATAATGTGTAGTCCTCCAAGTTTAAGATTACAAATCTCATTTCTTGAGAGTTGATCTCTGTCTTTCAATTCTATATATATACACTATATATATATATAGCACATAACGTGTATTTCTCCAAAGTGTAGGATTACAAATCTCACACTTTGTGAGTTGATTATTTCTTTACATTTCTTTACTATGCTTTCATATATATATATATATATATATATACATACATATACTATATATATATTCTAGCACATAAAGTGTTGTACTCCAAAGAGTGGGATTACAAATCTTACACTTTGTGAGTTGATTTATAAATATTAATATATATATGTATATGTATATGTATATTATGCAAATGAATCTTAAAAGTGTGGGATTAAAACTCCATCTTTGAATTAAATACAAGTCTTTTAATTTCTTATACATACAAGTTGTGATCCTCAAAGTGTGGGATTAATTTTCCATATTTGAGTTATAATTAATTTTTTTTTCCATCTTTTCTCTTCCAAATGACGATTAAAGAATCTATAAATGAAAGAATGCACATGTTCATGAATTCTACAAAGATTCACTCATTTTCTTGGAGTCTTTAAAGATGAACACACTAAGAGAATCTAGAGATAACGTGTAAAAATGTGTATTTTTCTTAACGGTCATTCTTTAAAACTCTAAAAATGTGTATTTTTCTTAAAATACTAATTTTTCAAGCATTCTTGTGCTCACAAAAATCCACTAAATAATGGTGTTATTTCCAAAGTCCTTCCTTGACTTGGATAATAATGCTTGAAGGATGACAAAGAAAAGGAGTATTACTCCCAACCTATTGCATAAAAGCATAAAACATTACTTTCTTATTTACATGACTAAAATGTAAATCTTTTTTCTCATTTAAATGACTAAAATATAAATCTTTTTTTTTAATTTACATGACTAAAATGTAAATATCTTTTTTCATTCACATGACTAAAATGTGCATCCTTTCTCCTACATGATCAAAGTGTACATAAATGATGATGAGACCATATTCAGCTTTTTTGCACCTTTCTTGAATTCCTTGAAAATCAATCAACCAACCAATAGATCGACCCATAAGAGACATGCATGCTAGAACATTATTAAGAGACCAAAAGGACGAATTGGGTGTCTAACCTCTTCCCGATTCATAACCTAGCCCCCGGACCTACAATCTCTACACATTCAAAAGTCTTGTGCTTCCAAAGTCTTAAATGTAAAACGGAGGTGGCGACTCTCAATTTTTCAAACAAGTTGAGTGGTCACTAAAGAGAAACTCATGTCATACCAAGGTTCTCATCACACATGCCCGATGACACGTTTCATCCAAGGAAACAAACGATCAACCTTTAAACCGTTAATCGTTTCCGAGGGACGCTAGAACGGGGGTTCTCATAGAGGCGACTCTGCTGGGAAAATCTTAAGAGGGCTAAACTATATAAATAATGTTCTTGCATGCTTCTCTCTTACAATTGTTCAATTATTGGTTGATTGTTTTACATGAATTGTTTTCACGTATCATATTCAATTGGATCATTTGATTAACATGAATGTTTTGCCATGTACAAAATTGGGGCTTAGAGCTCATTTAAGTGTTTAATGCATACTTGCTTCATTGTTGTTTCATTCTTGGGTTGGTAAGCCTGCTTGGTCTCATTCTTGGGTAGTAAGACCCTAAGTGCAAATCAAAGGTGATTCAAGGAAAAATCAAGAAATATGCTTGTGCTTGCAAAAGTGAGGTACCGAGGTCTATGCCTCTAGGATGTCATCAATAAATACGCATACAAAATCATCCAGATATGGCTTCAAGGCACGGTTCATCGGATCAATGAATACATCTGGTGCATTGGTCAATCAAAAAGGCATGACTAAAAATTTATAATGGCCATATATGTTCTTAATCCTCTCTTCTATATATTATCCTTGAATGTTGGTATATATCAAATTTTCTTGGATGACTGGAAGATTACTTTTTTGTGACGTTAATGGTTTGATCTATCCATCGTGGTACACATGATTCCTTCTTTGAAACTTTAAGAATCCATGAAAATGTACTCTTGCGTTAGATAATGTTCAAATAAACTTAGATACGATTCTTTTATACTTACGAATTTTGTTCAGCTCCTTCAACCTTTGGTAGGTAAACAAGTTATATCTGAATATTTACAAATACAACTCCATCCTTAGATCATGGGATAATCCATTCATGTCAGTTCTCGAGTATCCTTTCTATTTTACCATCCAACAAGGATCATTGTTCCTCTCATGATTCCATCCATCATTTTTAGCACATGTGGAATTCTCGGGGAAAGAATATATATATCTCGAGTTCTTCTGGTTGTCGCATAATTTGGTTATTAACATCATATGAGTAGAGGTTTTATCATTCTCGTGCAATAGGATAGAGGTAAGCCCAAAGTTCTGTAGTAGATACATTTTCATTTTATCATGTCATCTTCTATAATCATAAATATTTTTTTTGTACAAGAATACAACTCAAATTTCTCAGAAGCATCACTTTAGGTCATGAAATCCATCGTCTCATGCAGGTCACCGATATTGAAGTTAAACTAAATTCCACTTGAAGGTTTATCTTACATCCATCATTCAATTTGAATATATGTCGTTTCCTTGTTAAGTTGATCAAGGCATGTCAATTTTGGGAAATCCCTCGATAAATCCATAGACCATGTTAATAGCCGGTCAATCCTTGAATTCATGTATCTCAATACCTTTATCAACTTCTACCAGTAAGATTTACCACAATCCACATGAATAAAGTTCAAAGATTCCATTTGTTAAATCCACTAAATGACTTGAACATTGATTAATCCACTACTGAAAGGAGCCATTTAGGTTCTAACGACTACCGATTCCAATTCCAAGTATGCATGCCCCGCTCAAAGTGCTGTTATGAACTATCGTTGTGACGTGTAATAGATCAAATAAAAGATCTATGAAAACTTTGGATACTTCATTTTAACCAATACCTGGTGGAGAGGTTAATAATAATTATGTACTTACAGCAGGTCATACTCATCATTGCCGAACAAACTGATTTTTCCTTCGTGAAGCACATTCTTTCTAAGTCAACAACCCATGTTTCATGTCAAAGAGATTACCCATCACTCTCATGTTGACATCAGATTTACAGAGTAGGTAAAGCAATCAAATCCGTAAGTACATGATTATTCCATCATTATCATTTCAAGATTCATAAACCTCATTACACTCATAGTATTCCTCCTTCACTTGCCAAGACATCATGAACTCGACCATGAAATCCACTATGATCTATTCCCTATGATTGTACTGATGGTGTTGTTGTTTCTCAGGATATGTCACTTCAAACCCAATTTTCTAACCATAGGTCTCTGTTAGAACAAATCGCAACTATTAATTCACCTTTGAGATTATTACCTCAGTGCTAGTTCTTGAGAACAATATGCGCATCTATTTTGGATAACCTGCACTGATAGGAAGGTTCAGTCACGTTCCTTTTCCACACTCGTACCCCAGTTCTTATTACCCACCTATTACTTCAGGTATTCATCATGTCCTAAACCTCTGAATACCCATTCTAGCGTGAAAACTAAGCAAATAGATAACAAAATCTCTAAAATGCTGAGGATCCTTTCCTGGCTTATAGCCTAACGCGGCTCTGATATCAACTCTGTCACACTCATAATTCGGATCCTTTAATAGAATCCCAAATTAGGAAGTGACACCACAATCAGTCAAAAGTATCCTATCTAAAAACAAGAGGTACAAAACCTCCCCTGGTATACGACAAACAATCTAGATAAAACCTATTAAGCACAAGAGGTGATGAACCTCAACCAACCATTTTCACATAACATTTTCTTTTCCAACCAAACCAAAATACTAGCAACACTAACTTCCTAGGGTTTACAATATTTATACTTAAGTTCAGGTTTAAACAGTACAACTCAAACACTAACACACTATATACAATGGCAAAGGATCTACCCAAAATCCCACACTGGCACTCCGAAAGCTTTCCGTCACACAGTCTCTAATGTGCGATCTCTTTTGTTGTAAGGAAAACAATATGGAATGGGGGTGAGTCTAAATGACTCAGTAAGCTATCAAGGTATAAATAAAACAGGAACATGCATATGGCATAAATACACAAGAACATGCGTAGTTTAAATATCATTCATGATTTATTTCACAAGTACTGCCAATTTTAACAAAAGCAATCAGGCAAGAACAGTAAAGGGTAGCAATACCCAACCAAAGGTCTACTGCGGTACCAATCAAAAAGACGGTTGTCGCTACTGGACGACGGAATGGGTTTTGAAATTTATTAACATTATCTAAAAAGGGTACTGTTAATAATCCCGCGGGTACTGAAACCATTAAAAGAACACCCAATAATTTATTGGGTACGGTCCGAAGGATTTGAGCAACCAAAAAGATAATAACTCATACATGTACCAAAGGATACAGGGTTGAGGTACTCCTCCAACCCACTCTATATCACCAACCAGTATAACCCGTAGCTGATGAGCTTCAGTTGATGCAGATTGCAATCTGACTCTGTAAATCCACAAGCGGGATAGAAAAATAATGAGTCAACACATGACACACTGTCCCCCGGGGTCTGTCTCCCATGGTGCGAGTCCCTACAACCTGAACATCCATGGTAGGCGTGCTACTCCTGGCCAAGGATGTAGCCGCAGGGTCTAATCGATCCCCCAACAAGCACTAGCCTCAACCCCAGCCCCATGCTAATTGGTGCCAATTATACCCTTGGTAAGCACGTGCTAAGCAAACAATTACACATATTAATCATTTCAGTCATTCACTAACATTATCCATCTTAATCGAGTATAAAGTAACTCGATTTCATGTCAATATCAATGCTCAATGCAGTTTGAAACTTACACAATGGCAAGTAACTAATAGGCAAGCACATATAAAGCTTGATAGCTTACCTTAGTAAGGCAATGCACACAAATAACTATTAAATGCTCTTCAACCATTCCAATCAAATCTTGGCACCAAGTGACCTTTCAAGCAATATTTTATGAAATCCATTTCATGAAACCTATAATGACACAAAACATAACCATCTAAGCCATATAATCGCAGGACAAGGGTTTATACACTTAACGGAACACTAACGGGCGTTTAATGATTCTTAATAACTTCTATGCATATGTTACTCATCAACTGAGATTTTACATACCTTTTTCCAGATTCTAAGAACACCATATTTAGGTTGTACATGAAAAATTATCCAAGATAGACTTTTGAATCATTAAATTTGGAGTTCATATGAATTATTTACGAATTATTCAAGTTTAATCAATTTTAAAAACAGTTAACGACTATCAGTTGGAAAATCAGAATTTTCATGAATAATACTTTAAAAATTCAGTTCTATAACCTAAATCACTAATAAGACCTTGAAAAATTGATCAATTTAGGTTCAAAAATCATCTCATTTCGACTTAAAACGAATAAATTATGGCCATTTAAAATTTAATCGTTAATTAGGGGTTGATTTGTAATTTATGATAAGTTAGGGGCCCATTTGCCAAATTCCAGAAGTCCTAGTTCTCCTAAACCATACGTTGGCGTTGGGAGCAGTTCAGTTCGATCTCAAATTAATTTCTACGTTGTTCTACGGTTTCGGTGAACGTTATTAAAGCTCCAAAACTAAATTTTGACGTAATTTTTGGAATTGGCATTCCAACTTTTAGTTTCTAAATATTTTGAAAATTATATCAAAAGATTCACAATGAAGAATTAACTGTAAGAAAATTACCCGTTTTTTTTTTTGGGATGACGGTTGATTTTCTAAAATTTTTTGTAGCAATTCCTTCTTTCTTTTCTTTTTTTTCTTCCTTTCTTTTTCTTTTTTGGACGTTTCTTGCTTCCAAAATGTTCAGCCAAAAGTTTTGATAAGGAGGAGAGAGAGAGAGAGAGAGTTAATAGTTTTATAAATTAACTTTTACCTATTCCGAAATTTAAAATGGTCACTTACAATATATAGTTATTTAGTCGAGTTCTAGATCCGTGTATCCTAGAATGTAAAATTAATTATCCTGATCTGTATTATTACTTTATTTTTATCTCCACATGATTTTAAGACACCGATTTTAATCCCAATAATTAATGTATGTTCCAATTTTCTTCATTAAATTAATAAAATAATACTTTTATAATTCATAATAAAATGCGGTGATCTCATTTTCAATCATCTCTTTGTCTCCAAATGACTTTAAAAATATCAATTTTGTCTCAAGCATGGACTTATAGATAATTTTAATATGCATCAATAAATTATATTATAATAATAGAATATAGTAAAATATTTTATTCTTCTTTTTCATGCATTTTTTTCTGATTTCGACGTTTTATTATTCAGACCAACTATCAATCTTCAATTATTCGAGGCTAATTATTCTAGCATTAATACTTATTCAATCCTTTTCGTCACGTAATTTGAATATCGGTCCAAAGAGCCCAAAATAAATATTATTGGTTATTGGTAACATTCAACGTAATGCACATTGATATTGTGCACACTCGACCATAAAATAACATATTCAATAATGATGCAATTCGGACAAGTAATACAATATTAACAAGGCAATCCCAGAGTGTGATGCACGTAACGGCATATAAAAACCCTAATTGTTACAAATAACATGGCCTAATAATGGCTAGTCTCTTGGGATACTCCTTAACAATCAGAATGGGGGTCCCTAATGCGAGTACTCGCTGAGCAAGGCAGCGAGGAGGAAGCGACGTGACCATCGTTCCAAAAATCCTAAGAAGGCGTAGACACTCCTCGTCAGAAACAACCTCATACCCATTTCGCTGCGAGCGATATAGGAGGTCAGGACCATCGTCTCTAACCCACCCAGACAACGTTTACGCAAGGATCCATAGCTTTTTTCCTCAACTTGTAAAACTGGGGGGAGGAGATATAGGTAAGGCCTTGGCGACCCCTACAGTAATTTTTTAGAAGGCGATGATAAAAGTTTGAAAACTCAAGTTTAAGCTTAAAGCTAATTATGAGGTAACTGAAAACTGGTCGACGAGTCTTTGCGCGACCAAGTTGCCAAACAATCACAGATTAAAATCAAAACCCAACCTAGAAAGGCGTTGTCAGAAATAGATTGAATATTCAAAGGTGTTCTTGAGGATATATACTCAGAACAAATTAACCAGAAGGTTTGAAGATACTCTATGAAATACTCAAGATGAAACCCAGAAAAAGTTTTCACTACAGAGAATAAACGTGGAAACAAACTGGAAGAGGGGACTTACTGTTTGTTAACGAAGAAAAATGGGGGGACTTTGACGAAGAGCCGCCGAAAAAATGGCCGGAGACAGCAAGCTTCCACCGAAAAAACCTAAATAACCTACACTGTTTGCACCCAAATCAAAGTCTGATCACACCCCTATGAATAAAATCAAGCACGGAAAAAGAAGGATATGTTGGTGAAAATGCTTGAAAACCCGGGAAAACGAAGAAGATTGAAAGGGAGGAAGAGGAGTTCTCAAACGATTTCTCTCAAAAGCACTAGATAAAATGAAGGTAATAGACGAAAAGGGAGAGTGAGAGAACCCTTTATACTCTCCTAATGTGGCAAAATGGTAAATAAGAGAGGAGGGGAGCAGTCACATCCCTTCTTGATTTTCTGGATAGCTGCTTATGCGAGGAGCGCCTATGTGCTTTTATTCATTTTATTATGTTGTTTGTGCATTTTTTATAACTAAATGTTCATTTTAATGTTCTTATTATTATTGTTGATTTTCAGTAACAACGATAAAAATGAACATTTAATTTTAAAAAATGAACAAACAACATAATAAAATGAATAGACGCTCCTTGCTAGGAGCGCATAGGTGCTCCATATACGAATTGCATTTCATGTGCATAAATTAATGCAGCACACAATAATCGAAATTAGAAAACGCTTTTTACATTTTAGGCCCTAATGTTTTCGTAAAAAGGCGAAAAGGATCCCCATATTTGAATTAATTGCGTTTTAAGTCCTAAAGTAATTTTTTATTGCGAAATAGGCCATTTTTGACAGAAATCGTCAAAAAACTAACAACAAGGACTAACATGCATGAAATTTTATTTTTTTCATGGATGGTTTTATCTTTTTCTAACTAGGTAAACTAAAGGGGCTAAATGTAATTAAAGATTATCCAATTAAATTTTAATTAAAAAACCTATTAAAATTAAATCTTACTTTAATTAAATTCAACCATAGTTAAATTATATATTAATTTAATTCTATCCTAAATAAATTTAACTTTAATTAAATATTATTCTAATTTAAATTTTATCTTAAGTACAATTAATACATTAATTAAAATAATATCTAATTAAAATTTACCTTAATTAAATGTTATTTTAATTAAATATAATTAATACCTTATTTAAAATTTATTTTAATTAAATTTATCCTAATTAAATATACCTTAATTAAAATTTACTTTAATTAAACCTACC
>JAOWAN010049342.1:0-13879 GCA_028566635.1 Lobelia cardinalis
ACATGCCTCGGATCCAGTAACCCGATTTGGAACGGCCCTCGTAAATTCCAATGGGAGGAAATGTGTGTGCGGATTTCTTGCAATGTTGGACGGCTCACAGAGAACTTCATGATGAGAGTATGCTCAAATCCTGTCGCAAGTTTGTCATCCTCATCTGGGGTGATATGTATTGCTGGTCGATTATTCAAATACATGGGTTTTTGGGAGGCTAGCGGCACATCTTTAACGACAGGAGTCAACTTGGGATTCAAGCATTGAGTAGGATGTTGGGCTGCAACCATTGCAGCGAAGGAGATCTTCGGTTGAGGGTTAGGATTTGTAGCCGCAAGATGAGAGGATGCGGCTGGCTTGGGATGAGGAGCAGCCGCCACATTGGGAGATGCAGCCGGATTAGGGTTGTCATAAATTGCAGCCGCCATAGATGGATTAGTGTTTGCGGCTTGGGCATTAATGGAGTTAGGGATTGGAGCATGCGCATTAATGGAGGCGGCCATATCCTGATGCAATGAATCCGCATAGAGATGATGCGGCATGGTAGAACTAGGATTAGAGGAAGGTATGATTTGCCATGTGAGAGGAGAGTGATGTAGAAAGAGAGAAGGGGGAAGGGTGCACGGATCTACTCCCGGATCAGGTGGCCGAAGTGTCATGGGTGGCCGGAAAAGCAGGCCGGAAGTGGGCTGTTCAAGATCGCACCTCTAGTACGTGCATTGGTGCATTTTTTTATAGTCTCAAACCCTCCTAGGGGTTTAATAGCACCCATCTATTTTATCTTCTCAGTTCTTCAATCAATTGCGATTGTTAGGTTGATTAGCCATCCATCTTACCTTACCAATTAACGTTCCTAGGGTTTCCCCACTTGAAAGGGGTTTTGATCTTTCTTGATCAAGGTTCCTCTCATTACCGTGGTTGTGTATGAATGATCCGTACATGTTTCTGACGTTGTTTATTCCGGAGAGATCAAGTCCTGGAAAGAATATCGATGTTTATCTTAGACCACTGATTGACGGGTTGAAATTACTGTGGGATAGTAGAGTACAGACTTGGGATGCATTCAAAAAGCAGAACTTTAACATGAGAGCATCAGTTATGTGGACGGTGAATGATTTTCCCGCATATGGGATGTTGTCTGGCTGGAGTACCCATGGAAAATGGCTTGTCCGTATTGTATGGATAAAACAAACGCCTTCTTTCTACCTCATTCCAAAAAACCAAGTTGGTTTGACTGTCACATGTGTTTTCTTTCGGAAGATCATCCATTTAGAAAGCAAAGATTAAATTTCACAAAGGGTAAGGAAGAACATAATGAGCCCCCTCCTATACTTAGTGGTTATGATATATTTGAAGTTGTGTCAATATTGCCAGAAAATAAATGGGGTAAGAAATATGCCAAGCATCAGATTCAAGTGTTTGGGGGCTAAGCACAAGTGGACGAAGAAGAGTATATTTGGGAGTTTCCGTATTGGAAGATAAATTTGATTAGACATAATCTTAATGTTACGCACATTGAGAAGAACGTCTTCGACAATATTTTTAATACGGTGATGGATTTTAGGGAAACTAAGGATACTGCTAAGAGTCGACTTGACATGACTGAAATATGTAAGCGACCCGGATTAGAATTGTTTGAGCAAAATGGGAAGACAGTGAAATCAGTATGTACTCAACAAGGACTAAAAATTACTCGTTTTAAACTGGTTGAAATTTTTGAAGCTTCCCGATGGTTACGCATCAAACATTGGTAATAGTGTTAATATAGAGCAGGCAAAAATGAAAGGTTTGAAGAGTCACGATTGTCATGTGTTATTAGCCAGACTTATTCCTATTGCTCTGCGAGACTTGCTACCAGATCGTATTTGGGGTCCACTCACAGAACTTAGCGATTTTTTTAGAGCATTGACCACAAGCAGTTTGCGTGTTGAAGATATGGAGAAGTTAGAAAAGAGCATTGTTATTACACTATGCAAGCTCGAACAGATTTTTCCTCCGGCTTTCTTCGACTCAGTGGAGCATTTAACTATCCATTTGTCGTATGAAGCTAGAGTTGGTGGTCCAGTCCAATACAGATGGATGTATCCATTCGAGAGGTAATTAATTAATCTATATTTGTAAATCGTTTAATTTCAATGTATATTTTATTATAAAAACTTCTCATACATATATAATTAACTGTGTACATATACTTTATACCACGAACAGATTTTTGGATCGGTTGAAAAGGAAAGTTAGCAATAGAGCTCAAGTTAAGGCCTCGATTTCCGAAGCAGTAGTTATTGAAGAGATTGTGCCGTATGTTGAAAAATACTTTCGCAATGATGTTCAAACCCGACATAATAGAGTTGGCCGTAATGATGATGGGGACGACGTAGATGATGATGGGAGACTTTCGGTGTTTACTCTGCCAGGAAGATTCCTTGGTAAATCAAAAAAGAGAATGCTAAGCTTCAAAGAATTTACAGCTGTCAAAATATATGTTTTTCTTAACTGTGCGGAAGTTGATGATTATTTGAAGTAAGAACATTCGACCCATAATTTAATATTACATTTTTATTAATTGTATACATTAAGATTTAAGTCTTCTACATGATTGTTCAAATGTAGCTTATATCAGGGTGAGCAAGAAATATCTCAAGAACTTCTAGGTTTTAAGATAGAAAATGAGTTTCCTGATTGGCTGAGAGCATATGTAATATAATCGATTCGAATCATCCTCTATTTGAACACATATATCTCAGACGAATATATAACTTATAAATTTTTTTCTTTAACTTAATTACAGATTGTGGACCATCTGAATGATGCCAAGGCTCAGAAGTTGAAAATATTAACGTACGAGCCTTTATTAGAAGTTAACGTATATGAAGGCTATTATATCGGGGGTTTTGTATTTCACACAGAAGGTTATGGAGAAACGAGAGCAACCTGGAATAGAGGTGTCAACCTCAAAGGAACCATTGACTATTATGGTGTTTTGAAAGAGGTTATCGAATTGAAGTACGTGGGGTGGGAGGAACAATGTCGATCTTTTCAATTGTGTATTTAGAGATTCGACACGTGGCATTAAAAAACACCCAACATTTGATCTGATCGATGTCAAAGATTCTTCAAGACACCGTGGGGACGATACTTTCATCTTAGCATCTCAAGCACAACAGGTGTACATGACACCTTATCCTTATCGATTGGCACCAGGCCAGGGGTAGTGGGCTGTGTGGAAAACCAAGGCGAGAAATGTTATTGACATACTATACGAGTCCACGTCAACAACAAATACCTCATCTTTAGAGGGATGTTATCAGGAGGATGAAATGCCTGAGCTGTCGGATGTTGATCAATTCAATGATCGATGATTTCCCTCTGTACTCTAATGTTGGTGTATTTGAAGAAGTTTTACCTGTTGACTTACCACCCCCACCTCCACCGCCAGGACAACTTGCGCTAATGAAAGTAGAGTATAATAGTGAAGAAGATGACATTGGTAGTGAGAGTGACTCAGAGTCAGATGATGATGATGCCATTGATCTTGAATTTGAGAGAATTGTTAGAGACGATGAAGATGATTAAGTCCATTATATGTAACATTTCTTTGTATAAATGAAGAATATTTTAATGATTAGTTGATGATTAGTTTTATGTTCTTTTAATTATATATACATATGGACGATGATGAGATTAATTATCTCGGTCTCTTGTGACGGCGATCTCGATTTTCATGTGGATCTTTTTATTGTATATAATGTACGTATGTTAATAAAACTTTTTTACTTGATAAACAAGTTAAATTTTAGGTCGTTAAGTCATTTTCAATAAACGGCGAGACAATACTGTAATCGCTGAATCCTTATATCGTTACTAATATGAGACTAATGAGGAACTTCTAAATAACCCTGATTAAAGGGTTTCTCCTAATCATCACCGTCGTTTCTTAGAAGAAAATACTCGGCTAAGGCAAGCAACATGGAAAGTTATAAAGGTATGTTTGAAAAATCAACCTTAAGAATATTTCATGTTGCTTGTCTTAGCCGAGCATTTTCTTCCGAGAAACGACGGTGATGATTCGGAACAACCCTTTAATAAGGGTCCTTTAGTCGTTCCTCATTAGTCTCATGTTAGTAGCGGTATACGGATTCACCGATTACAGTACTGTTCACCATTTATTGAAAAATGGCTTAACGATCTAAAATTTAACTTGTTTATCAAGTGAAAAGTTTTATTAACATACGTACATTATATACAATCAAAAGATCGACGTGAAAATCGAGATCGATGTTCTTGGGTCGAGACACTTATGTAGAGAAGATAGATTCAGATTGATATCTAAACAATCTGACAGACTGAGCCCGTATGAGCATACTGAGTAGTTCAAACATAATGTCGATTGAATGTTTGTAAGTAAGAATATTTATCATGGACGATGATGAGTATATTTTTCTTGGTATACCGGGCCTTTGTATTGAGTTTTTAGTGGGATAGACGACGATGAATCAGCTATGAATTGAGTCATGTAGTCCTTGCGAATCGGTCGACCACTAAGATTACGTGCTTGTAGAAAGCTAAGAACTATGGCACACACGAAACTAATGAGGAACGACTAGCGGACTCTTAAATGACGTGTCCTTCTTGGCAAGATGCAGTTCTTTGTTGAGCAGGAAAGAGCAAGCTGATAAGTGATACTGAAGGCTTACAAGGCAATTTCATGACGACTACAATCTCAAAATGATTGTTGCTTGTTTAAGTTTTAACGATATTGTAGTCGTCATAAAATTGCCCTATAAGCCTTTTAGATCACTAATCAGCCTGCCCTTTGCTGCTCAACAGGGGATTGCATCTTGTCAAGAAGGACAAGTTTTTTTTAGTCTGTTAGTCATTCCTTATTAGTCTCATGTGTGTCGTAATGGTTAGCTTTCCGTGAGCACTTATTTTTAGTGGTCAATCTATTGGCGTGGAACAACGCGACTCAACTTTTAACTTGTTTGTCAATGTTAATTCCACTTAAAATCTTAATATCAATGTTTATTGATCGAGAAAATTATTCTGAGCAGATAGATTCAGATTGATATCCGAACAATCTGACATACTGAGTCCATCAAGCATTGTGACTTAATGATTATGTAATATTAGTTAATGATTATATAATATTAATTAATGTGTATATCTTCTTATTACAAGTGTAGAGTTAATAGATGTTTGATACAGGTAGCTAGATATGGATCGAGGTGGGGCTAGGGGCAGGGGTAGAGGTAGAGGGCGTATAGTAGCTGGTGGCCTCCTTCGGGAGATACCCGCAAACCTTCTAGACGAGTCTAGGAGGTTTATACTTGATGAGCGCCAGCCCGACACACCTACGGCCTCCACTGCTGCCACCGAGGTTGGATCTCCTTCTAGTATCCCTGCCGGTACACCCGACACTTCTACATCGGCTATACAGGGGGGTGATGGACCTCCTGCTCCGGGGCTACAGAAGGATGCAGAGGGACGATGGATGCTGCACGTTAGATACGCCCAGTAAGTTAATTTTTATATTTAGCTTGTTTGATTAAATTCTACACAATTGTTTATCTTTTTACAATTAATTATAATACGTTTTATGTTGCTAAATTTGTAGGTTTGTTGGTGGGGAGCCCATGCCTGGTCGTTGGTTTGGACATTTCCTCGGGCGTAGAGTGCCTAAGGAATGGTGGCAAAAGTATAAGCTAGTGCCAGCGGACGAGAAAGAAGCGTGTCGCCTTGCTTTTGAGGTATTATATAAATGTTTTATGAATAATTTGTTACTTTAATTTTTTTTATTTATGTTTTATTATTTGTACATCTCATTATGTTTATTTTGTTTTGACTGGCTCTATATACCGTGGATACCGAGATCGGTTCCACGGAAGCCCAGTTTTGGAGGGCGTTCTAGGGTATGACCCAGGCCCGTTATAGAGATTACACCTATAACAGGAAGATGGATTATAAGGCAGGCAAGGGACCCCCAGAAAACTGGGGTCTACGTGTATGGGCTGCAGCAGTTGCTTGTTGGGATTCAGAGGATGCAAAGAAGGAGTCAGATAGAGCAAAGACAAACATGTGTGGAGTCGGGGTAAGGGTATACCATCGAGGGGTGGAACGGTGAATTTGGCCACCCATAACGTTCGACAGGTATAACTAAACTAACTTAATGCATAATACGTTAGAATTTTATATTTTGAATGTACGTTGGAATTAGGGTGGTGCCAATGGCTTAGTATGCCCCCGTACATTGTATTTAAACAGTAAATTGCAATTAAGGTGGTGCCAATGGCTTAGTATTTCCCGTTGTGCTTTCATATATATGTTTTTTTACAAATTGTTCATACTTGTGTATATCAGGTTTAAAATATAAATAATATTTTTTTTTAGCGGAAATGCTGCCCAATTTTTTAAAAAAATAAGTTAGATCTATAATATAAAGTTATTAATGCTATTTTTTTCTTTGTTTTAATAGAGATTGACTTATGGTGATCGGGTGGGTCCGGCAGAAACGTTTCTCTCCACACGATGCGTATATGATGATAAGGGTGTTGCTCATTTTGCCGATGAGGTTTTCCAATCTCAATATGTAAGTAAATTTTAGAAAAAACATTCTTAAATAAATTTGAGTTATACAAATTATTATAAATTAAATAACTAATATTGTACTTAACTTGTATATCAGGTTGGCTACAATGAACTAGTCAGAGAGCGCAATAGTCAGCAGGAGGGAACATGGAGCTCGTCGCAGCCTCCACCCGATTCTGATGGCGATGCCTGGGTAGAGGTGCAGAGGGAGGGGAGGAAGCAGAGGGGAAATCGGGTATTCGGTTTTGGGGAGGTTGGCTCAGAGGTAGTTGGTCAACCTACCCGATCCCGTCTTCCCGATCATGGTCCCGGTTCGTCTGGGGGTATTCCAACTTTCGAGGCGATTCAGTTTATGGTTGATGAGAGAGTGGCCGTTCAGGTTGAGGTCATCAGAGCTGACGAACGGGAGCAGCTGTGAAAAGTGCAAGCGGATCTGCAGCAGATGAAGGCTGCTATGGATCAGCTGATGAGGATGCAATCGCAGCCGCAGCCGCTGCCTACCTACCAGTCGCCTCACACCGATTACTATCAATCATACGGCATGCCTCCTCCATTTACGACGCCGATGCCCTACTATATATCTATCGATCATCAACGGACTCAGGCCGCCACCTCCTCAGATACCCAGCTAGCAATGTCGTTCGCTCCTAGCCGGACACCCGGAGAGAACTTCTTTGATACTCTACTTAGAACCCCCCCCTCTCATAGACATATTTATTTTTATTTTGTATACATTTTATTTGTCTTCAAATAATTTTATTTGTTTTGAAATATTTTGTAATTATTTTTTTAATTAATAAATATTGATATTTTTAAATTTTTTGTTATTTAATGTGTATTTAAATTAAAAATATTATATTTAAATAAAATGAAAACTAATTTTATTTTAAAAACAAATTGAATAATAGCGACGGAAATTTCGTCGCTAAATTTAATCGAAAATTTTAAAAAATAATTTTTTGTTTTTTTACTTTATGATTTAATTTTGAATTAAAAATAGCGACACAAAATTCCGTCGCTAATTTTATAAAGAACTAGCGACGGATAGTTCTGTCGCTAAATGTGAAAAATTAGCGACGAAAATGGCTTTCGTTGCTAATAGCGACGGTTTTTCGTAGCTAATTTTTGTAGCTAATCCGATTTTTTCTGGTAGTGTGAGTCAATTGTTATAGAATTTATTATGAATTTTATCTTAATTTCCTTCTCTTAATATTTATTAACATTTGTTATAAAATATCAGCAGTTATATTACCTTAAATACCTCCTCTTAATATCGTTCAATTGAAATTTATTTATGTTTCAATTGTTACATAGTTCACGGTTTATGTTTTTCAAAATATAATTCTTTTTAATAATGATATTACATTTTTCTGAAACATGTGACTTATAAGAATGTTGATCATAAGATTTTAGAGCACGCAGTCGATCCATTTCTATCTACACCCTGGAGGAATTCATGGCCCTTGTGATAAATAACCATAAAGCTAATATTAATTGCCATTTTTCTGCTTCCCAAAGTTATTGGAACGTATCATCAAGCTTGCATAGGAGGTAAGTCTATTAACATTTGTTATGAATTTTAACTGTTACATTATCTTAAAGGAATTAACTAATATTTCTATTCGTTGTAGGAGATTAGCAATATTCTCATATTTACTTTTCCAAATTACCCTCACTTTTTAATCTTTAATATTTATTTGAAGGGGTAAAAATGTCAAAATTGTGTACAGAAAAATATGCTTGATAATTAATTATCATCTCAATTATTTCTCTAATCAATGTTCTAATAATTACATATGTTCTTTTCACGTGCATTAAATATAAGCACATTTTTCTATACACGGTTTTGACATTTTTACTCCTCCAAATAAATATTAAAAATTAAAAAGTGAGGTGTAGACACCCCATTTTGACCCTAGTAATAAAATATTTTTACTAGAGAGTTTTAATAAATAAAAGAAGTCTAAGTAACATTAATAATTATGTTACTTGCATTAAATAAATGTACACACTCAAATGTTGTACTTTTGCATTACTAATGTGGTGTAACAATTTATTTTATAGGATGAATGAGAAGAAAAGACAAAAAGAGAAGACTTTCTCTCACAAAATAAATCATCCTATCAAGCTCCCAAGTAGGAGACAAGTGCATACCAAGAATGAAAGAAGGAGTAATCAACCTTGCTAAGCAATTTACAATTAAAGAGTGTAATCATTAGCACTTAGGTAAATTGGACAATAGGTTGTAACTCAATTTTGGCCAAGAAAAAGGCCAAATATCCCGACAGCCTCACATGGATCGGTCCGGCCCAGGTGAACTATTTTTGGATTTTTCGCCTTTTTCTTAAAGGGCAAAAGGATAAACTCATAATTACTCTCAAGGATATTTTGGACATTTTGAAACCTCAAAGAAGGCTGAATCCTTTCTCCCCACCTATAAATACCCTCTCATTTCTATCATTAAGGGTCTCTTTCTCTCATTCATCCTTGATCACCCCTTTGATCACCCTCGAACCATCCCTTTTCTACACCATTACTCCCTAAAATATCTCTCAAATCATCCTTTCACTTGAAGAAAGCCCACTCTCTCTCATCAATCATCATACTCTCTCTCCTTCATTAAACACCATCATCAAGAACACAAGTATTTTCAACCACCAAAACATAAAATCATCAAGGATAATAAGAGTTAGAAAGCATTAAAAAGAGTTCATTAACTTGAACTTCGTTAGTTCTTTCTTTTTTCTTCGATTCCATTTTTCTAAATAAAGGAGTGTTCATCCTTCATATTTCACTTGGCCAAGTCCATTGGGAGTAGGTGAGTTTCCTTTTCATCTTTTAAACCTTATACAAGTTTTCCTTTTATCTATTGTTATGTAAGTAACTTAAAAGCCTACTTTGTGATAAATCAATTGGGTATTATGTGTTCCTCTTTCATATTAATGTGAGTTCATTTCCTTTTAATGCTTGTTCTTTACTTACTCATATATATATATATATATATATATATTATAGCACATAATAGCGCAAATCCTCCTAAATGTGGATTACAAATCTCACTTTGTGAGTTGATCATGCATTTATATTTCTTTACATTATTTATATATATGTATGTATTATGTGTATATAATATAGGACATCAAAGTGCAAGTCCTCACTTTGTGAGTTGATCATACATTTATATTTCTATACATTGTTTATATAGATGTATTTATTATGTATATATATTGTAGCAAATAATAATGCAAGTCCTCAATTTGTGAGTTGATTATGCATTTATATTTTCTTATATTGCTTATATATGTATTATATATATGTATATTAGCACATAATATATAGTGCAAGTCATCACTCTTGTGAGTTGATCATGTCTTTACATTTTCCTATATTGCTTATATATGTATGTATTATATATATTATAGCACATATAGTGCAAGTTCTCACTCTCGTGAGTTGATAATATCTTTACATTCATTTATTATGTTTTATATATGGGATTAGCTAATATCCCCATTAGTTGTAGGAGGTTAGCAATGTTTTTATTTTTTTTTTTCCAAAATGCCCTTATTTTTTAATTTTTAATATTTATTTGCAGGGGTATTAATGTCAAAACCGTGTATAAAAATTAAAATGTGCTTGTATTTAATGCATGTAAAAAGTACATATGCAATGATTGGAACATTGATTAGGGCAATGATTAAAATAATAATTAATTATCAAGCACATTTTTCTATACACGGTTTTGACATTTTTATCCCTCCAAATAAATATTAAAAATTAAAAAGTGAGGGCATTTTGAAAAAGTAAAAATGAGGACATTGTTAACCTCCTACAACTAGTGGAGATATTAGTTAAACCCTTTTTATATATATACTATTATATATGTTATAGCACATAATGTGTAGTACTTAAGGAGTGAGACTACAAATGTCACTCCTTGAGTTGATTTATAAATATTATATATGTATTTGTACATATTATGCAAATGGATCTTCAAAGTGTGGGTTGAAAATCCCATTTTTGAATTAAATATAAGTCTTTTAAATTCCTTGTACATACAAGTGTGATTCTCAAAGTGTGGGATTAGCATCCCATCTTTGAGTTAATTTAACTTATTTCCTCATCTTTCTTTTCTTTTAAATGATCATTAAATGATCTAGAAATGAAGGAATGGATGTGTTCATAAACGTCATAAAGGTTCACTCCTTTCTTGAAGTCTCAAAGAGATGAACACACTAAGAGTCAATCTTGATCTAATAATAATTGTCATTTCTTTTAAATTCAAAGTACATACATTTCCTTGTAAATACTAATCTTCAAGCATTTGCATTGCTTTCAAAATATCCTACAAAGGATAGTGTTGTTTCCAAAGTCCTTCAACGATTTGGATAACAATGTTTGAAGGATGACAAAGAAAAGAGTTTTATTCCTAAGTTTTTCTTGTAGAAAATACATAAAATTCCCCATTTCTTTACATGATTAAAGTGTAAATCCTTTTTTGCATGATTAAAATGCATATCCTTTTCCTTTCAAATAAATGATCAAAATGTATATTACTTGCATAAAATGTAAATACTCTTTTTCTTTTTCTCTTTTCATATGGACAAAGTGTGTATTTTTTCCTTTTATTAAAGTGTAAATAGATGATGATGAGATTATGCTTATCTCCTTTTGCATCCTTCTTGAAACTCATGTAAATCAACCAACCAACCAATTGACCAACCAATAGCAGACATGCATGCTAGAACATTATTAAGAGACCGAAAGGGCGAATTGAGTGCCTAACCCCTTCTCGATTCGTAACCTAGCCCCCAAACTTACAATCTCTACACATCTTAAAAGGTTTGTGCTTTCGAAGTCTTAAATATAAACGGAGGTGGCGACTCTCAATTTTTCAAATAAGTTGAGTGGTCACTAACAAGAAACCCGCGTCGTACCAAAGTTCTCATCGCACACGCCCGATGACACGTTTCATCAAAAACGTCGATTAGTGCATTCATTAATCCGAGGACGTCGAGAACGGGGGTTCTCTGATGAGAGCATTTTGGAAAAATAAAAATGGGGATATTGCTAACCTCCTACAACTAGTGGGGATATTAGTTAAACCCTATCTTAAATACATCCTCTTAATATGCAATCAATTGTCTTAAAAACGGATGAATAAAATATATATATATATATATTTTTTTTTTGAAATGTATTATCTATTTCAAGTAATTTAGTACATAAATTCGCTTGTATATATTAAACGTTTCATTGGCATTTCAAAAGTCACTATTAAATTGAAACAATTATTAACCTACCTTATTTAAGCTATATGAAAATGGTGAACGAATTTCAGCCGCGAAGAAGAAAGCAAACGAATGAATAGATTATGCCTTATAAATTTAATATGTATTTTAAGTAATTTAATTGTTCATAAATAAATTTGTTTTTCACAAAATAAACCTATCTATCTATCTATTTATATTTTTAATTGTCTAACGTAACAACCAAACTGATTGCGTAGAATATGGCTCTTTGTATACCCGTTCTCCTTTTTTTATACCCATTGTATTAGATTTATAGCTCGCTACCATGCGCATTTTATCTCCGTCTACCAACAATATAAGAGGTCTGATAAATAAAAGGAAAAATAGTTTTGTTCATTAAATTTATCAAAATAAAAAATAAAATTAAAATTAAATATAGAGGGAGAAGTCATTAAAAATTTAAAAAAAAAAAAATGAGACTGCAACTCCGGCAGTCTCCCATCGATCCTACCCTGAACCAACGTGGAGGAGGTAAATCGCAGGATGTGCATCACACGAGCCAGGTGGAGAGCTAACGAATTGGCCCAGAGCTCTTAACCCTTAGGTCACTCCCGCTTGTAACAGAGTCAATTCCACCTTACGGGGAATCGAACCCTGCACACTACCGCGCTGAGCCATATCCGCCCTCCCCTTTATCACTGTGTTATATGCCCTGGGGGCGGAAAAGTCATTTAACTAATTATACCCGACTGATCTACTAACATCCAAATGAATGAAGTTTATACCATGATTTGAAACTAAGGACGTCCTAATTCAGGAATTTCCTGATTATTTTGATTTTAATAGTTAAAAAAATATATGATGCTAAAAAATAAAAATTAAAAATGAATTGAAATTAATATTTAGCCAAAATTCAAGTAAAGAGCATGTTCAAAATCAAAAGCATCCAAATAAAAATAAACCTAATCAAAATTTAAAAAATAAATATCAAAAATCAAAAAACTAAAATTTTAAAATTTTAAATCAAAACTCAAAACTCAAAACTCAAAACTCAAAACTCAAAACTCAAAACTCGAAACTCGAAACTCAAAACTCAAAAATCGAAATGAAATCGAAAATCATAATTAAAATTAAAACCATGAGAAATACAAAAATCAAACTCAAACTCAAAATCAAAACCAAATCCAAAACAAAATTTTTAAGAGTATTAACAAAAAACATAACGTAAGATTTTCAAACGATAGTGACAAATTTGAAATATTTAAAAGAAAAAAGGGATAAAATTAAGAGATGAAAGAAGTAGAAAGAAGACAGAAAAATATTACCGGGCCATTTCATAAATTTGAATACTCTCTTGCTGACAAAGGAGTTGCACTTCGAAAACATCCGGGCTTGCAAGTAAGATATTATTTTTTGGGTGGTGCTATTTACCGCCCTAAAAATTCTAATAACTCCCTCAATTTTGACAATTATATCCTTATTATTTATCATCCCAAATTTTTTATTTCATTCCATTATTATATAATTACATTAATACCTTAAATTTAATATTTATACACTTAAATTTTTACTCTTTATTATCATTATATGTAAGTTATGAGACCATCTTTTACTATATACATTCTAGTAATAATGGTTATGTAATCACTCTCAATGTTTCCATGAAAAGCTAAAAAGTTAACACTCATTTGAAATGCAATAACATTGACCAAATATATTGCTATAATACACTATTGTGCTATCCTAGATCTGATTAAAACCATATAGAGAGAGAGAACATGGGAGGAAAAAGAGAGAACAAAAATAGAACTGTCTACTCTCTCCTATGCTAACCAAATTAACTCTCTCTTAATTTAACACCAAACTTAAAATCCAACATCATTTGTATCCTCCTCTTTCAAAGAGAATCTTCGGGGAACAAAGGTAATGAGTTTCAGGGTATACTCTGCTCGGCCATTAATTTCACTATTGGGTATTGATCGCGCCCGGAATGAACTCGATCCACGTGTCGGCAGGATAGCGGCTCCGGTTGATGATTAAGCGATTACCTG
>JAOWAN010049353.1:0-13878 GCA_028566635.1 Lobelia cardinalis
AAATAGATATCTAAATTAGTTGACTTAACTAATATGTGAATAAAAATGAGAACTAGTTGTTAGTTCAAAAGAAATTTATTTTGAAACAAAAAAGAATAATATTTTTAATTAATTTATTGATATTTCTCTTATTTTTTATATTATAAATTTAGTTAAATAAAATTATAATCAACTAATCAAATAAAAATAAATTAGATTTATAAAAGGGGCCCTTTAATTTTGGAGGCCCTGGGCGATCGATCACCTCGTCCATGCCCAGGGACGGCCCTGACATTCGGTTGTACATTTATAAAAAAAATGTTTTATTTTCATACTATAAAAAATATCTACTCAATTTATAATCCTAAATTTCCCGTTTCTATATATTGAAATGAACAAAATTATCGCACTTGAAAAATAGCATAATATTATTCACTCCATTATTCAAATTCAGTAGGTTATTTAAGTTTAAATTTACTAATTTCTGTCTTTAAAGGTTGCTAATCTTTTTTTTAACTAAGTTTCTGAATTCTATCCTTGGATCATTCATTGTATTTTACTGGACATTGTAGAATACCACAATAAATGCATGATTGTCTACATATTTCACTTATATTAATAATAAAATATTATGAAACCTTTTAGGAAGGTGAGAGTTTGAATATTAATTTGACCCTATACACTATTAAATTTTATCCACTAATCTGACACCATCTTTTTTCTCAAAACATTTTTTATATGAGTAAGGCTACATATATATATATATATATATATATATATATATAAATAACATCAAAATCATCATAATACATTAAAGTGTTGTACATTATAATTAATATATAATATTTTAATATATTTTATTTATTTTACTATTAATATTTTTTATATATTTAATATTTTTTTAAATGCAAAAAAGAAAAGAAAAGCAACACTTCCTTCATCAATGAAATACGTAGTAATCTAGTTTTATTTAAGTGATCACTATTTTATTTTCAAAATTTTCAAAATAAATATTTAATTTTATAATTTTACGGAGCAAAAGTAAAGCATTAGAGTCGGGCATTTTAATTGAATCCACTGCTTATAATCTGTTTCTAATTTCTATCTACATAATTTCAAAATCAAAGTATTTTCTAAAACCGTATGTCTATTCAATCAGAACGCTTCAATAAAAACTGAGGGAGTAACGTAATTTGTGTAGAAAAAATAACTACTAATATTTTTTCTTCCCTTTTCTTTTCTTGGGTATAAGATTTAGGGATGGTTTCGGTAGGGCAATCGTACCAAAACTCCATTATCATTACCGAAAATCGATAATGCAAAATCCATTACCATTACCCTACCAAAATTTCGATATTACCGAAATTTGGTATACCGAAATTTCGGCAGAACACAACAGGGCAATGACAATACCAATTTCGGCCAATAAAAATAAAATTATAAAGAGATCAAGGATTGTGACCGCTAATGATTAAACTAAATCTTAACATAATATGATACATTAGTATTACATTAGAACTTAACATCAAACTTTGATTTATACACTACTGACTAAACTAAACTTAATTTAAACCTGTTGCACGTTTTACTAATAACTAATGACTACACTAATAACATCAAACACATATAACATACTTGCTGCTGGTTTGTATAACTGGAACGCCCAGCAGAGAGTACTGTAGATTAAGTTTCTCAAATTAATTTTAAAACACAAATATCCACATCTTTGTTTGCTTTCAACCAAATTCATAAACAAGTCTATATAACGAATCTAAAACATTCGAAAATTCATCTTGAACATAATTAGGTTCACAATTTTGTTTACCAACAATTTAGAACTGTTGGAGTATTATATATAAAAAGAGTGTCTCTCCCTAATACCTTAAGGTTTTAGGAGAGTTGGTCATTTTAACATGGTATCAGAGCAGGCTCTACACGTGCGAGCCCAACGGCCCACGATGTCCTTACTCAGTGCCACCCAACAGACAAAGAGAGTCCGCGTAGTAAGCCGCAAATCCGGCTACACGCGAGGGGGCGTATTGAGACTCTATCCCACATTGGGAATAAACTAGGAGAGTTGGTCATTCTATCAAGAACAACACAACAACAAAAGAAAAAAAAATTGAAATTGATTTTATTTATATGTAATATATATGAAATTACTAAATCATCTCTAGTTCGATACGATAATAATAATACCGTGGTAATGATATTTATTATCATTGTCCTATTAAAAAAAATCGGTACGATACTATAATAGTATAATGGTAGAATAATTTTTCGATAAATTTTTTTAATAGTTTTCGTTTTAAAACAATTGATATTTTTTTTCACCCCTTATAAGATTAGTTGACTGTTTTAACGAAAGGAAAACGATCGAATATAATGTTTATCCAATGAACGCCCACCATATGAAGGGAGCAGCTAACGGTCGGTGGTTCCTAGCACAGGCTAAACTAACCTACTTAAATTTTATGCGACGCAATTTTTATATGGAGTATCTAGGCAGTTTTAGCAGAAGTGCCATAATACACATATAAATCATACAAAATGCACATAATAAATATACAATATACGTAAATTATGTTATGTACATTTTTTATAACTTCTATATGTATTATGGACGCTCATTCCTAAGAGTGTCCAAGCACTCCATATAATTTTCAAAGCTGACGCGTCTGACAATTACTGCACCTCAGAACCGCCAAATGATTGGGGCTCCAAGTCCCGTCTCCGATTTCCCTCCTTGTGATATAGATACACGGTCTGTATGTATATATATATATATATATATATCTATCTATGTAGAGAGAGAGACTTCCAGTGATGAACTAAATACCTTCAGGTTCTGCTTGAATCAGATAATAAAAAGAGAGAGAAAAAAAAAAAAGAGCCAGAAGAGGCTCTGAAATGTATATAGTTTTGTTCAAGATTTTGTTAATCGGAGGTGAAATTGTTGAGGAAGAAGGCTAACCGGATAGGGTTTGCGAACGTTAAATTTTGTTTTTGGAGAGAATCTGTGGATAAACTTGAAAATTTCAAAATTTAGACATAGATTCTCTCGACAATTTTAAGGAGCTTGAATCAAGGAGCAGAAAACGGTAACTTCTATCCTGGCCAAAAATAAATTTGAAATTCAATTACTCCGTTTATGGGTAGATTTACCGTTATTTTGATTTAACATTTTGAAAAATCTACCTTCTATTTATAGCCGTGCTTAGTGTTTGATATTACTGATTACCTTTTTCTTTAAAAAAAAAAAAACAATTCTCACGTGAATCCATGGCGGTGATAGATACAACGTCGGACACTCTGCCGCTTGTTGAAATGCAATCGCCGGCAGCGAAGGCGGTGAACAGCGATGTTGTTTGCGCGAAGTGCGAGTGTTGCGGATTGACGGAGGAGTGCACTCCGGCCTACATTGTGACGGTGCAGGAGAGGAACCAAGGGCGATGGGTTTGTGGACTGTGCGCGGAGGCGGTGAAGGACGAGATGGGATCGGATGAGCTGATTGGAAAAGAGGAAGCATTGGATCGTCACATGAACTTCTGCAAGGAGTTTCAGTCAAGTTCGCCGCCGCCGAAGCCAACGGAGGACCTCATTGCTGCTGTGAAGCAGCTTCTGCTGCGGAGCTTGGACTCGCCGAGATCTACTACCCCTGCGAGTTCCTTGATGATGAGGAAGGATGGATCGCCGGCATACCGTCGATCCCAGTCGCTTAATGTTCGATCGGGGAGTACTTGTTGTTCTTCCATGGATCGTTAATGGTGTACCTTCCATTCATTGCTAGCTATGGAGGTATGACAATAATTAGGTAGCTTTTTTGTGGGGAAGGATTTTTAAGTTTAGTAGGTAGCTGCTAGCTAGGCCTAGGGTAGTTCAAATTTTCTTTTTAGCTTTTTCATTTCTTTAGTTTAGTTTTAGAATTTTATTGAACTTTTGTCTTTGCATTTTGTTGTTTCCTCCCTTCAAATTGCTGCTAGCAGCTAGCTTGTCAATGTAATTAATCTAATTAATGATCCATATTTGAGTTTTCCTTTTTGATTATAATTTGCACTCAACCGTTGCTGCTGCTCCAAGCGAGCGTGCTAAATTTGCACCACGTTGACCCATTATATATACCATTCAATGATCCAAAATCCAATGAATGAATCATGTAATGTACCGATGTACGGGGCAAAGTAGCATGAGCTGGTTCGCTCGCTGCAGTGACAACAACAGTCCCAATTTCCAGCATGCTAATTGATCATGTTGCTCCAAGCGAGCGGCCAAACTTGCATCACGTTGCCCCATATACGATTCAATGATCCAAAATTTAAGTAAAATCAAATTTTTAGCATCGAAGAATTAGTTTGAATCATGTAATGTAATGTACGGGGAAATGTGGCATGAGCAGTGGCAGCAAATGTTTGCACTATTGATGTTGTTTGCACTAGTAGCTAGGATGTGGCAAATGTATGTATGTATGTATGTTTTTTGTGTCTTCTTCCATTACGTACGGGGCAATTTGGATGAACGAACAAATATCCGTTTGTATCAAAATGAAAACAAGCCCAACATGCCCAAGAGGTATGTATGTGAAATTGTTTTGCAGATTTTCAGAATGGAATTATACCTTCACTGTCTGTCGTGCATAAAATATACCATGACGACGTTAGATTGACAATTTTGCTGTTAATTGTTTTGCTTCTGTATTGTAAAATTAGTCAGTTAATTTGGGGAAGTAGTAGTAGTAGTAGTAGTTATCATTACACTAAAAAATGTGGTAAGGATGGGCTGGAGATGTTCTAAACCTCCACTACTACTACTACTACTACTACTTTCTTGTTGTTTCTGTTGTCATTTTGCGTCGTTTGGTTGAAACTCGAAGCTAAAAAGAATTAAAGAGTGAATTGTGAAGCAAACTGATTGAAGCAAAAAAAAAAAAAAAATTGATTTAAATTGTAAAAATTTGAACAAAGATTAAATTTACTTTGTTAATACATGTCACTCAGTTTTTTTTTTTCAGGGAAATAAATAAATCAAAATATCAAATCTACAAATTTCAGTTAGGATTTTCGATTTCCTGATTATTTGCTTGCTTAAGTTTATATCTGAAACTTATTTGAGGTAGCAAATTTCACATTTTCCTCTAAATTTTTACGGACGACGAAATTTATCATGTCATTTTTATACTATCATTTATTATTTATGCTCTCATATGATGATTTAAAGAGGTGCGTACGGATGCTCCTCATGAGTTGGATGAAAGAGATGGCAAATTAACTAGTGGATCTCTATCATTTGGATATATGTTTTATTTCTTCACGTAACCATTAGGAGTTAAGATCAAATCATTATCTTGTTAAATTTGTGTATGTTATACTATGCTTAGCAAAAATGCTATATGCATTTTCAACATAGTAATTCCCTTGATGGTCAGATCAGGAATACGATATCGTGCGATATTTGATTTTAATATTTGATATGTAAAGTGAAAAAGTAAGAGAGAGATAGAAAGAAAATTGTGGGACCTATGATATGTAAATGCTATATGCATTTTCATGAAAATGCAAAAATGCTATATGCATTTTCATGATCTAAGCAAGAAATGGCCCGCCTATATATCATAGTAAGATAATTAATGCCGAAATTGTATCCTTATCTTGAATTCATTTATTCATAATAATTATGATAAAGAAGAGAATGGAAAAAAGAGAAAGGATTGAGAAAATTTTCAAACTTGTCGAGTTGTAGTGGATAAAGTTATCCACCACCACCATCATCATCATTCTTGATTGATTCGCTGAATCATCTAAAGAGGGTCGGTTGGTGGTGGCGGTTGGTTGGGAATATATGGTGTATTGGATTGAGAAGGGGAGGTGGCATAGTCGAGGGACGGACAGTGTTGGTCTGTCAATTGAGCTGCTGGTGGTGTGCTGTGATGGAGTCGTGTGTAGATGATTGTGTGTAATTGTGATTAGTTGTTTACTAATTCAGATTCGAGTTGGATTGGACAACAAGAGCCGCAAATTAGTCCTTCCTTGCGAATTATTATAGCACATGCATTTTCAGGGAACATGCTAACTAGAAGAAGTTGATTTATGTTACTTGGTGAATGATGAGTGTCTGTGTGTGTAATGAGATTTGGGGAAGATGAAGAGGAAGCAAGGGAGTAAGGTTTTGGACCATAACTGCATATTTAGATGGGGATTGGATACAAATATGTTGTTATATATCAATCGAGTCAAGATCTCTTTGTGAGTAATAGGGTTTAATGATCATTCATGTTAAATTAGTTATGAAGGAGTATATATATCTTAGAGTACAAGGGTAAATTAGACATTGGACTATATATCCTATTAATATTAATTAGATTCTACACGCTCCCGCAAGATGGAGGATTCGTGAGCACACACCAATCTTGGACCGAAGAGCTGTAAAGGTGAACCGGGAGAGAGCTTTGGTGAGGCAGTCAGCTAGCTGATCATGAGTGGAGACATGAGAGACACGGAGAGAACCTTGCTGCACCTGCTCACGAAATCCATGGCAATGTGTTTCATCCGAGAATGAAAGAAATGATTGAAGCAGAGATAGGTTGCCCCAATGTTGTCACAATAAAGCACCGGAGCACCAGACAGAGAAACTCCAAGCTCAACCAACAAGGAACAAAGCCAATGGAGCTCAGCAGAAGTAGCCACAATCGCCCTGTATTCAGCCTCTGTAGAAGAACGGAAAACGGTAATCATCCTTGTCCCCAGCCCAATCTGCATCGGAGAAAGCATGAAGAGAACAAGGACCACGGCGAACCAGTAACCCCAAATGAGAGGTACCATGCAAGTAGCGAAGAAGTCGCTTGGCCGCAGCCCAATGCACTGTAGTAGGGCGGTGCATAAACTAAGAGAGCTTGTTGACGACATATGCAATATTCGGACGCATGAGAGACAAGTACTGCAGGCTTCTAACAACCATACGATAATCTGAGGCATCAAATAAGGCCGATCCAGCTAACAAGGTGAGGGAAACAGCTGGATCTAAGGGAGTCAAGACAAGCTTAGCCGACTCCATTTTGTTACGGCGAAGCAAGTCATGAGAATGCTGCTGAGATAATAACTAACCACCAGAATGAGGGAGCACTTCTACTCCCAAAAAGTATGATAAATCCCTAAGGTCTTTCAGCGAGAACCTGTTAGAGAGAGTGCTAATAAACCTCTGCACAAGACCACTATCAGAACCAGTAATAAGAATGTCATCAACATATATGAGCAAATAGATAGTGCTGCCCGCATGTTGAAAAATGAACAGTGACGGGTCGAGAGGAACAAAACCCCTGAGAGAGAAGAAATGTTCGTAACTTAGAATACCACGCCCGCGGTGCTTGCTTCAGACTGTACAGAGCCTTTCGAAGCTTTCATACATAGTGAGGTCTATCCGGATCAACAAAACCAGGCGGCTGAACCATGTACACATCCTCAGACAAACTACCCTGAAGAAGAGCATTATTAACATCAAGTTGTTCGATCGTTCAACCATGACTGACAACAAGAGTGAGAACCAAACAAATGGTGGAGGGTTTGATAACTGGGCTAAATGTCTCATCGTAATCAACCTCAGGTCACTGATGATAACCCTTAGCAATTAGACGCGCCTTATAGCGCTCAACTGAACCATCTGGCAACCGTTTGATCCTAAAGACCCATTTACAACCAACCACATTCTGAGCATTAGAGGGGGGAGGGGGGCATGAGTTCCCAAGTACCATTACTGAGGAGAGCCTCAAATTCATTCGACATGGCAGATCGCTATTTGGTGTCTTTTAAGGCCTGATAGATAGAGGAGGGCTCAGAGGGAGAGGTAGAGGCAGTGAGACAGGGATAGAGATTGTGTTTATAAATCCCAGCCTTGGATCGGGTGGTCATGCGGTGGGGAGGAGGAGGAGGAAGGGAGATCGACGACGACTCAGAGGACACCGGAGTGAGAGAAGAGGGCGGATCCAAGGGTTCTGTAGGAGGTGGTGGAGCAGCAGGATTAGGATCGAGGAGCGGAAGCAGGAGACGGAAGAAACGTGACGGTAGATAGCCATGAATCAGAGTCATAGAAGGGCAGAGTAGAGGATGAACCAACATTAGAGTGAAAAGGGAAGTCACTTTCTACAAACCTAACATGACGATAGACATACAGACGATGAGTAATAGGATCGAAGCATAGGTAGGCACTCTGAGTGGGAGAGTACCCAACAAACACACATGGAAGGGACCGATCCTCAAGCTTGTAAGAGGTGTAAGGACGAACCCTGGGGTAGCACAGACACCCAAACACCCGCCACTTGGAGTAGTTAGGGTGTTGATGAAAAATGGATTCAATGGGGGAGGACATGTGGAGGGTGCGTGAAGGTTGATGGTTGATGAGATAGACAGTTGTGGAAAAGGCATAAGGCCAGTAGGAGAGGGGCATGGCATAGTGGTGAAGGAGAGCGAGACCAGTCTCCACGATGTGGCGGTGGCGACGTTCAGCATACCCATTGTATTCAGGTGTGTGAGGGGGGAGGTAAAGTGGGAGATGCCATGAGAGTCAAGGAAAGGGCGCATGGCAGGTAATTCGCCACCATTATCGGAGTAGAGGGTTTTGATAGTGGTCACAAAGAAGTTTTCTACAATGGATTTGAATTGCACGAAAATATCATTTACTTGAGATTTACGTTGCAAAGTATAGAGCCGGACATATTTAGTAAAATGATCAATAAATATAACATAATAACAAAAATTATCATGAGATATAACTAGAGATGTCCATACATCAGAAAAAATAACTTTCAAGGGTCGTGTGGACCGCAATGTAGAATCAGTAAATGGGAGTTTGTGACTCTTGGAGCAACTACAAGTATTACAAGAGGACAACTCTTTATTTGTAATGGGAAGACTATGATATGACGCCAAGGAGGATGAACGGATTTCAGACACAAGCGCCAGTGTGGAAGAAGGAGACAAGGAAACTGGCCACTAATAAACCCGATCCTTAAGAGAACTTGTGCCGGAAAAGTAAGGCATTTTGACAAGTGCCGGAAAATCCCAGCGTTTAGATAAGTGCCGGAAAATTCCGGCATTTAGATAAGTGCCGGAAAATTCCGGCGTTTACATAAGTGCTGGAAATTATCTACGGCATTTAAAAAAGTGCTGGAAACAACTCCCGCTAATTATTTTCGGCACTTAATAACTGCCGGTTATTTTTTCCGGCATGACTTACGGCGGCACTTATAAAAGTGCTGGAAAAGCGCCGAAAATACCCTTTTCCGGCACTTTTTTTAACATTTCCGGCACTTTTTGAATGCCGGAAAAAGTCAGTTTTGTTGTAGTGGAAGAGGCGCCTCCGTACGCAAATCCTTCAAGATAAAACCACTGGATGAGAACTCAATAGTTATATCATTAGAAGTACAAAGTTGAGAAACTGAAATAAAATATTTTTTAATTAATCGATGGAACACACAAAACATTAGATAAAGTAAGAGGATGAGAATTTAAAGGGAGAGACATGGAACCGGTATGAGTAATAGAAAGGCCACTACCATCGCCGATCATAGCATCCTCATTGCTCAGATACGGTTGATGAAGTGATAGGTGTTAGCAATGTTAGTACAATAATATAAAATAATTGGATAATTAAAGGAAATCGTAGAACGGAAAGTTTGATAAAGAAATACCGAAGGATCTCGTAATGGTTACGATTTCCTTAAAGCGTTATTCGTCCTCCGGTGCTTTCGGATGAAACAGACGAACCGCCTCCCAGGACTCCTTCGCAAGCACTTCGGTGAAGCACGTATCGAAAGTGCACGAACAACGAGTTTTCTTGATGAAAAACGAGAGAGGATTTTTTTGAGAGAAAGATGTAGAAGTGATGATTCAACCATCATCCAAGGTTCCTTCTATAGCTCATATTTATATTGATTTTTCCAGCCTCATTAAGCATGCTACTAATGACCAATTAAGGACATTAATCTGCATTCATGAAGCTCGGTTACAAATCAACCGGAATAAATGTATAGCAATTACAAATCAGATTTGAAATTGTTATCATTCACATTCTGTCTATTTATGTAGCTGAAGGTTGGTAAAAAATATTTTACCAGAAAGCCGAGACCACATCCACAAATCCACTTCGGCGAACCATTTTCATGGCCAATTTTGACATTCACCCTCTCGAGCATTTTAATCATTTGGCCTTCCAAGTTCTAGCCCCCACATTAGAGTACTCGAATTCTCTCGGACCCACTCAATCAGAGTAGTGGGACCCACTTTTAAAATGTCTCTAAAATGGGTTAATACCCATTTTTTCAACAATCCCCCACATGAATGACCAAATTGGCCTTTCTCAATCAAATCGCATCAAGGAAGGTAGCCATAGGCTTTGAACCGTCTTTAGTGATATATCATCGGGTATGCGGGCTTACTAGTGTGCAAAATGCCTTGAACTGTTTTCCTTTACTCGCATATCGAGAGAATAGTGTCCACACGATTAGATTATTTTCTCGTAGTTCTAAATAACGTGCTCATATGGCCCTTAAGCACTGCTTGATTCATGAGTGCTTCGGAGAATTCAGTCTTTCAATTCTCTTAGAACCGGCCCAGTTCCACTCATATAGCTAGGTAAGCTCTTTGGTAATACCTTCCCGTACCAAAGCTTATTAAGAGATGTCTCATCCTCTCACTTTATCAATCATCACTTCTCAATTTTCGTCATAGGAATGAGCAGGAAATAGCATTTCCTAAGTGATGCAACACCATCTGTACATAGGTAGGTTATCCCTTTTGAACCTAGTTCTTGGGATCTCCAGTCATCTAGGTTGGGTTTCCTCTACGACAGATTTAATTTATAGGCTTTAAGCCCATTCCCCTCGACGAACTGTACACTTGCTCCATCGGTAGTCCTTTTGTCAGCGAATCCGCTAAGTTCTCCTTAGACTTGACATAATTGACCGATATTATACCGCTTGAGAGCAATTGTTTAATGGTATTATGTCTACGACGTATATGCCGAGACTTCCCATTGTACATGCTATTTTGTGCTCTTCTGATTGCTGATTGACTGTCGCAATGTATGCCAATCGGGGTTATTGGTTTAGGCCATACCGAAATATCTTCCTAAAAGTGTCGAAGCCACTCTGCTTCTTCACCCGCCTTGTCTAACGCGATGAACTCTGATTCCATCGTAGACCTAGCTAAGCACGTCTGCTTCGAAGACTTCCATGATATGGCTCCTCCGCCAATCTTGAACACATACCTACTTGTAGACTTTGAGTCTTTGGTATCTTAATTATATCTAGTTAGCATCACTATATCCTTCCTGTACTGTTGGATAATTAGTACAGTGGAATCCATTGTTTTGAGTATATCTCAAACACTTCAAAACTCTCACCACTGCTTACCAGCGATCAGCTCCAGATTGCTTCTGAAGTATTCTAATTCGTTAATACTCTCCTCGGCGATTTTAGACAAATGTAATGTCAAGCACACTGGGGTCTTTATAGGCTTACCTTAGTCACTGTCGAACTCATTCAACACGCTCTCAATATAACGAGATTTGGACAAGGTAGGCCTGGAAATCTCAATTCCCAATATCACATCAGCCACACCCATATAATGCCTATCAACCTTGTGGCTAACATCTCCTTTGTACTATCAGTGATATTCTTCGTGCTTCACATAGAGAGCATATCATTGGGGGACAACAATCATCACCGTTATTTTAAATAACACCCCATATAGATAACTCCTCCTAATATATGTTCCATGTTTCATCAGCACAACTTTATCAGACTCAATTCCAGTATGAAACCTTTCTTTACTAGGATCGAGCTGGAGATCACATTCTTTCTGATGTTGCATCACATAGTTGAGAATACGAAGCTTTCCAAAAATTTGCTTCAAAATACCTTTTCTTTTCCTTTCACCTCGGAGGTGGCGGAGTTCATCATAAGTAGTTGATTCTCGACTTTCAACTCTTCATATTTACTGAGCATCTCTTTGTCTGAGCCCGCATCGGTAGGTGTACTGGTATTAACCCACCATTCCTTGGTATTACTACCACTTAGGTTCACTTCAGAAACCATATCAGACATGTCATCTGTGAGTTCATTCATTTCAGCCAGACTAGCTTTCTTTTCCCCCTAAATAGTAAACTTCTTTTCCTCGATCCACAAGCATCTGCTCAAAACCTCAAAAGACATTCCCTTTTGTTTGTAGAGAAGGTCATATTTGAGGTACGACCAACTAGGTGGAAGCATCTCAATAATGGAGTAAACGGCAATAGCTTCATTGATGATTGCCCTTTCATTGTTCATCTCATAGATCAACCCTAGAAGCTCGTGGACTTGGGTCATTATAGGCTCGCAATCCTTCATCTCATACCTCAAGAACCTTCTTGTAGCATTCTTGTGATAGGTATCCTCTATCTCATATTGCTTGTCAAGAACGTTCCACAGTTTTTTAGCAGTCTCTACCTCACTATACACAGCGTACAGTTCATCGTCGAGACCGCTTAGAATATAGTTCTTGCACAATGAGTCAGAGTGCTTCCAAGCCTCCAGAACAACTACTATCATCCTGCCAGCTCCTATAGTTGAGACAGGAGCATCCTCGTGAATGCATTTGACCAAACCAAGCGTGGTTAAGTAGAAGGTCATCTTTTGCTGCCACCTCTTAAAATTTGTCCCATCAAATTTGTCAGATTTCGACAGTTTCATGGCAATACTAGTTGCACGAGGTATGAAACCAAGTGAGAGTTCTTTTTGCACCAACTTGTCCAATAATTCATCAAAGGAGATGTCTATTTCTCTAGCTTTAACAGCTTCAACCACGAGACTGTAAATCTCATTCACCCCCTCTAATATTTTATCAATAATATCACAATCATCCAAAGGTTTGCCTTACATAGCAAGTTCATCCGCTTTATTCTTCACAAAATACATAAACACGGAAATAGAACGGCTACCTTGGAGTGGCTTGCGAAGATTGTCTTTGATTTTGTTTATGTGGCTCCGAGATGGCTTGGCATCAGCGACGGAAGCCATTTTCGTCACTATTTTTTAATTATTAGCGACAGAATTTGCGTCGCTAATTATAATTCAAAAAATAAATAAAAAAATTCATTTAACATATTTCCGTCGCTAAAATTAACCAGAAAATAAATAAAAATTAAATATATTAGTTACTATTAATATTAATTTATTTATATTTTTTCTCATTATTAATTTTAGTTTATTCAATAATATTTTTTATTTTCAGCTTTATTAATAATGTTTTTAAATTTCAGTTTTATTAATTCAATTTCTAATTTTTAGTTTATTAATTTATGTTTTTTAATTACATTTTTATTAATTCAAATTTTAATTTTAATTTCAGTTTTTAATTTTTAGTTTTTAATTTTTTTAACTACAGTTTTATTAATTCAAATTTTAATTTTAGATTTAATTTTTAATTTTTGTTTTTTATTTACAGTTTTGTTAATTCAAATTTTAATTACAGTTTTTTATTTCAATTTATTTATTTTTTAGTTTTATAATTTATAATTTATTTATTTAACATAAAGAATTAGTTAAATATCTAAACAAAAATTATATTTGCGCACAAAAATTAAACAAATAAATATACAATTACAAAATTTTAAAAAAATAAATGTAAACACAAATTTAACAATATTTCAGATAATTACAAATAACAAATATGTATATACATATTAATATTCAATAGTGTGTGTGTGCTCGCGTGTGTGTGAGAGAGAGAGAGAGGAACCTGAGAGAGAGAATAACTGAGACCAGCTGGTTGCCTTCGTCGCCGGAGTGTGTGCTCGCGTGTGTGTGCCGCCGGTTGCCTTCGTCGCCGGAGTGAGAGAATTAGGGAGAGGGGGAGGAATGAGGGAGAGGGGGAG
>JAOWAN010049360.1:0-13875 GCA_028566635.1 Lobelia cardinalis
CAGAACACATGGGTACAAGTCTTTTGCTAAAAAGAACATAAAACTGAAATGGGCACCTGTCCTTTGTGCGGTGAACAGAGTTGATAGCTTACAAATGATTGACACTAGATTGAGACAAATCTCGTGTGAAACCACACGAGATGTATCTCGTGTATTCTCACACGAGATGTCTCTCGTGTGAAAACACACGATCATCTCGTGTATATTTACACGAGATGAAATGGGGCATCTCGTGTATATTTATACGAAATGGGCAAGGACAGCTTTGGAATATTTAGTTCCCTGTATTTAAGGTTCCCTGTATTTAGTATTTGCCGGCTTATACTAGTAAAATAAATAAATGAATTTAGGGGTTCCATATATAAGCCCTACATAAACCACTGACTTTACACTATCAAAAGTTCAAAACAGAGAGAGAGAAGAGAGGAGAGAGAGAGAGAGAGAGAGTTCCTCACAATGCAGAGGCTGCTCTCCATCAAGATCATCTCCCAAACACCAAGAAATCTCCCTTCGTTGTGCTCACAACTCACATCTTCTCTCCCTAAAACGAACCCACTTCCGGAATTTAACCCTCATCAACCATACTCCTTCTCTCACTACTACGCCACTTGTTCAAATTCATGGCGTAATGGGTTTGTGTCAAACCCAGTTCTTGCCAGACAGTTGTTGCCAAATCCTGCGCGTTTTAAAGGTCAAAGCAAAAGTCTTGTCCACCACGGAATTGGGTTCTTTAAACCTCAATTTTCTCAAAGGAGTTGCCATTATGGTTGGAAAAAGTCGCGCTATGAGACATGGTAATGTATTCCAAATCCCTCTTTTACTTTCTTTCTCTTTCATTTTGGTTGAAACAATAATCGTTTTGTAACATGGAAGTAGTTATTTATTTAGGGCTTTCCTGCTTAAATTTTGTTAGTTTGGCCAGATCAGAGTCATAGCCAAGAATTCTACTCACTTCAGTCACTTGGGTGAAATGAGTGTCAAGTTTGAGTTTTCATGATAATTAAGGAAATTGACACATAAGCATTATTAGTGGAGTATGTACGGTAATTACGCTTAGTTGTACCAGCTTTAGCATTGGAAGTGGACAATAAAGCACAAAGCAAAGGTGAATTTAGTGACTTCATCAGAAAACGGCATTTTGAATTCTTTGTGTGCTTACAATCTTTGAGAAATCTGATTAAAAATTTTATTTTGCAAGTTCATATAGTATTAATCGGCTCTTTCCAATTCATAGGCAAATGTGGTTGTCGAGGATGCTCACAGAGGATCGTGTACTTTGGGGCATAATTTTAAGCAATGTAACCGTTTTTATGATATGGCGTTATGCAGATCCACAATTGATGAGACAGAACTTTATGGTGAGTATATGTTCAACATTTTAAGGATTAAAAGGAAATCTTCAGCAATACCCTTAGTTTCAAGGGGTCAGCTAAAGATAGATTGGAACTTATTAAAGTTTTTAATTTTCATGTTCGAAATGAGACTCTATTAGTGGGATCCCAAAATGGAAAATATGACTACTTGAGGGAATGGAGGGAGTAATATATTAAGCTTGAAATGTATTGGTTTATTTTAAACTTCAGATTTGTCTGATGAGCAGGTTTCATTGGACAATCTTAGGAATTTACGTCTGCACACCATGATTACTTCTGGATTCAGTCAGGCTGACAGCGGTCACCTTATCCTCAACATGGTTGGACTCTACTTTTTTGGAAGAAATGTAAGCTCACATGGTTTTAAGTCCTGTTCCATTTTTTCTTTTCGTTACTGCGGCGTGTCTGCAAAATTTAATGCTCTTGCAGAATGTGACAGTAAATTTGGCTTCAGGAGACGAACAAATTTTGGCATCAATGATGCGAGTTGGAAACTGTAGCCCATGAATGTATTTATTTTGATGCTAAAGTTAACGTAGTTTAAACCATTTGAAAAACTCTGAATAAGTTCGCTGAAAGTGAAACTATGAACACATTATGCGGGAAGCACTAAAACACCAGAGTTTTTAAACCTCTAGAACCATTAACTTGGGCAAATCTTTCGTTATATTAAATTAGCACTCACTAACATTTATAGGCAAGTTTTAGGAGCTACTGTAGGTGATACATAAATGAAAGGCAAATTATTAGGGAAAGCCATGGATATCTACCAAGCAGATTAAGGCTGTACCAGAGAAGTACTTGTGCGATGTTGCAACTAGTAACAACAATGATGAATATGTAAAGCAAATCTGGCATCAGTCTCAACTCTGCTGCTTCTATTACTCTTCGTAGTTCAAAACATAAAGTTAGCTTCCGAACTGGAATCCCCATGTGAGCTGTAAAAATGTAGCTATACAAGCACCTATCTTCGGATAGAGGTACTGAGGTACAGAAAACTGATAAATGATCAAGAGTACTGAGGATAGTTACCTCGAAATCAACTCCCCAAATCCCTAAACATACTCTTCATAAATCACTATGGTAGTAACATGAACCTCAAGATGCTGCATGCCATTTTTATAGAAACATCTTTATAAGCAAGTTAAACTTAAAATTCTTTTATGACTGAAAGATATACCCAAGAATTAATCTAGGCAATATTGGCTGCTCTTCATTCTCGGTGTTTAGGTAACCACATAGTTCTCGAATGCAGCATGGTCCAATACTGGAAAATAAAATTATATATATGTATATATATACATATATATAATATATACTAAAAAATGCTCGAGTCCTCGTCAGAAAAAAATTAATTAAATACATTGAAATAATATATCATTTATAAAAAAATAGAAAATATTTTTATTCGAGAGCACGAAGTGTAAAAATAATAACTTAATCAAATTTTTAAAAATAATATTATTATTATATAGAAAAATATTACTAATACATAAAAAATGATAAATTAAAAGTTATTAACTTTACTGAAAAAATATTTATGGAAAAGTATTTGGGATTGTGTGTTGTGGGTGGTAGAGAATGTATGAAGAATGTGTGTGATGTTGTGTGTGGGTGGGAAAGAATGTGTGAAGAGTGTGTGTGGAGCTATGTTGTGTGTGAGTGAGAGAGTGTGTGTGAATAATGTGTCTTTCCATCTCAACCATTCGATGTGTTACTGCTCCTAATGTCTAATTGATGAATAGTATATTCCGCTCTAATTTATATTATATATATATATATATATATATATATATAGAGAGAGAGAGAGAGAGAGAGAGAGAGAGACGACTCAACTTATCCTTAGTCCCGATCATTTGCCGCCACTTAATACCGTTAAAGGCTAGGTCATCATGGAGTGGTGACTTCCTGGCAAAATGATGTAGAGTTGACTATTCATGTTTTTCCATGAATGAAAACTTTTTTGAATGGGAACCTAGATTTTCCCTACTGGAACACCCAATGTAGAGTTTTATAGTGAAACAATCTTTGCTACTAAAAAAGAACCGAAAAAAAAAAACAAACAAGAAGAGAATATACCCGAGGAAATAAAAGTGAATTGTAACTGAATACTCAATACACTCCTATAATGAATTATTAGAGTCACAGAGTCGGCTTCTCCTTTCAGTGCTTGAATTAGTCCAAGAGACTTGGTGGGAGTGGAGGGCGAGAGGGGAATGCCATCTAGTAAACATTTCTGCAATGAGAGGTACCATACAATGAAGACACCACATTCGAAGGACATTTGTCACCCGAAACTTACAGCCAGCTAGTGAGTTAAAAGATGCATATACAAGCAAGTCCAGAAGTTCCTTCGACTCTAACAAACGCAAACCCAAAATACCACACCAGTTTTGATATTTTGGAAAGAATTTTGCTCTTTATCGATATTCTTGGGTTTTGGCGGGTTCTGGGTCATATTCATGTTGCTCTTTGTGTCTCATTTCGGGCTGTCTGCAAATTGGAAACTGTTTCGTCCTTCCTATAATATCGTTAACAAATTTGACGCAAATGACATGTTCAAGTGCACAGACCTTACAAAAGGCATTCACGGTCCGGTGTATTATGTGTAAAAATCCCTCCGAGTCTCGTGATCATTTGCTTGTGTTGTGGCTTGTGACACTGCTTGATTTCTGTAACGACCCGAGCCCGAGAACTCGGTCCGCTACCTAGCCTGCCATCTGATCCACACCTAGCATTGCGTCTTGAGTCAACGGCCCATTACAGGCGATTCAAAAGTCCATGGATGATTTGATCCTAGGTGGGTAGTAGAGGGCTATTAATAAACCATATGAAACTCCCCCATCTCTGCGATGTGGGAATATGGGATGTTACAAACTCCCCTATTCAAATCTTTGACGTCCTCGTCAAGGCCGAAGAGAAACATTACCAAGATCATCCCTTCGGGCGAGCCCGAAAGCCTTTCGGCCAGGGGTTCGCTCTGATACCATCTGTAACGATCCGAGCCCGAGAACTCGGTCCGCTGCCTAGCCCGCCAACTGGCCCACACCTCGCACTGCATCTTGGGCTAATGGCCCATCACACACGACTCAAAAGTCCATGGATGATTTGATGTTAGGTGGGTAGTAGAGGGCTACTAATAAACCATATGAAATTCCTCCATCTCTCCGATGTGGGTATATGGGGTGTTACAGTTTCTTTGCACGATTAGGAGTATATGGTGCACAACAGGTTTCTCTCGTTCTATTTAATTTTAAGCTAGGGGTTGGAGTAGGCCAAAGTTAGTATGAACGCCGGCAATACAGAAAGACTGTGATCTATATGGTGACTTGGCACTGGGTCGCGTGGATGAAGGAAAATGATTTATGTAGCTGACCTCAAGTGTTTGAGTTTAAGGCTTTGTTATTGTTGCGGTGGTTTGGGCAAAGATAAGAATATGTTGTAGCAATGGCGCTGTTTCGTTCCTGTGGGGTATTTTGGATTAAGCAGAGTTTTAGAATCTTCAAAAATCACTGATCGTTTATCTAGTTTTTGAGGAATGGCGGTTCATTTGGCCTCTCTGGGGCATAGTGCCTTTTACGGATCCCTATTGTAGTGATTCTAAGAGATTGTGCTGCTTTACTCTTTTGGCTTCTAGTCTACTTCTTTTCGTAGGTTAGCTTTTTCTAAGCTTTCTTGAAGGATTTTCCATCCTTCACTGCATTTCTTTTCCTATATCATTTCTGTCTAATAAATTTCTGACATGCATTTCCCATGATTGACAATACCTAGACATTTAAACAAATAGCTGGATAGCAAAAGAAAATTAAGAGAATGACCTGACCTCACTTTGATCTAACTCTAAGACAGTGAAACCGGATGGGGAATAACGGGGGAGTACAATGGCATACTTGTTCCACAAACAAGTCAAGATCAGTTACAAAGGAGCAACAGAGGAGGATAAAGGGGTTCATTTTTCTGGGACTAATCACGAGATACTCCCAGAGAAATTCCATAGGACTGATTGAAATTTCCTAGAACACCGAGGGCACTGGAGAATAATGGTGCAATACATATTGAGGAGACAGATGAGAGTGTGATGGCACAAGGAGTGGTGAGCAATACTATAGGAGACTTCATCGGAGGGCACGTGTGACGGTGAGAGCAAGGTTGATTGAGCAAAAAGGCAGTCAAAACTTCTTTTTGTATAACTGCAAAAAAATGAATCGGCTTAATAAGATGTTAAAAATGAACAATGGTATATAGGAAAAACATTTAGTCGTATTCACTAATAGTTCATTTGTAAATATATTGCTGTAAAGTTATGTTTCCAACACCATTCGTGACCACAGGATACAGTATGTAATGCTTTCTCTGAGTGTTCACTGTTCAGCATATATATACTCCACGACTCCAGACAAAAAGTCCACTTTTATCTTTTTAGGTGAATATGAGTACATGTTCACCGAAAATTTATATAAATATTAAGATTGCGTTCTCCTGGGTGATTTTCACCCAGATTTTTTGATTTTTGATTTTTCTCTCTCATTAGTCTCATACTTTTTCTCTCTATCTCTCTCTTACTTTTTACTATAATCATTACAAAAACACAAAAACCAAATCAATAAATCACCCATCCAAACGCACCCTAAGTGTTTTTTACAAAATGAAAATTGCTGCTCATTGTATACTTGTTGTAGTTTTTAATTGTTGAAAGATTTACTACCTAAAATGTAAAGTGGATTTGTTGGTTGAAGAAGGGAGTATCTAATTAATTTGTGAAGCAACCTGGCAGACCTAAGCACACATATCGAATCTGAAAACGGGAAACAAATGTTTGCTATTCCTCATAGGTGTTCATTTGGATGGTATAAAAGTATAATGGTATTTATTTGAATGGCTTATCCATGCTGTTACCACTTCCATGGCTTACGAAATTAAACAGTAAGATATGTGTGTGTGTGTGTATATATATGTATGTAAATGCATGCAAGTATTAATAGTTAATGGAATCACTTGTTGAAGAATAAAGAAAACCTAATCTAATACTCCTTTTTTGTGTGATGAATGATTTTGAACTGCAGCTTTCATTTTCGTTTCTTTTTTTCAAATACTCTTGTGAATTGTATTTTGTTGGCCAGATTGGAACAGTTTTTGGAGGTCGATTTCTTCTAACGCTGTATTTAGCTGGGGCATTCGTTGGGTCAGCTTTCTTCTTGGTGGGCCAAAAGTATTTGGAAAAATCAGCGAAGGTACCAAGTCACTTGAAAGTTTACATAAGCAGACAAAAACGGGTTCTTTCTCATTCAAATTACTGTATATGTGCCCCAGCTATAATAACATTATGTATTGCAATTTAGCTCTAAGCAGCTTTTTCCGAGGCAACACTACCCTTTGTACAAAAGTAGCTCTCTCGAGTTCAAAACAAGTTTTCTTGCTTGATATTGAGTCACTTTGCTTTGACCAAAGTTATGGTCCCTATTTGCCCGAATTGTACCCTCTCCAATCCTTAAAGATCTTCCATACTTTTCCAATAAATTTGGAGCAGTCACGAAGTTCTGACGGTATATGTAGATGCTTTGTGATTGCATGTTTGTGAAATATCTTCCTCAACTTCTCAAAGAACAAATTTTCACAATGCATTATGATAGTATAGTACCTAGATGCTCCATTTGCTCAGTTTGAGGTCTGTGTTTCAATTGCTGAATGGAATCTGTGGACAATCTTCAGGATGTGAAGATGTAATTAGATGAAAAGGGAAGATGTCATAGTGAATTTAAGATCTCTCATGCTATCTGGCTGCTCTAAATTCGGTGAAAGTACTTACTAATGTATGTTTCTTGTTTGATATATACAGAAGACACAGATGTGGGGCATTGACCATTCGAAAGTTTCAGGCTTGGTATGTTACACTTTGACTATGCACGTAATTAAGAAAAGGCTTGAAAGCATGACATTTCCTTAAATGCCTATCAACATGTGGCCCTTGTTTATCCTTTGGAAAAAGGAAGGTTAACACTGTCAAATGTGATGGCCCAAAAAGGAAAGTGTCCCTCTTGAAGTCGGGATGGTTAAATAATAATTTGGCCCCTGTAGTATTACTTTTTTATGCATTTTGTAATTTGTTGATTTATAATTAAGGTTTAACTTACATTTCCGTTGCAACTTTTGATTCTTCATGCAGTAAGCATTCATTTTTCTATCAAAACATTTGTGGAAAATACCCAAATGACTTTCCTTAAAAAGTCTTTGAGAGTTTCTTGAAGTTTATAAATGTCTGGATAGGTTATCCTCAATTCCTCATAGTTTTGCTATGGTGGAAAATGGATTGGACAATGTGATGAAGATAGGGGAGATAGCAAGGAAAATACTCGTATTTGAATTTATGACATTCTCTAATTTTGTATGAACACCATAATTCTGATGAACTTTAGTGATGTATCATGTTCAAGAATGAGGGTGAACTGTCTTTTAAGGAAAATACTCGTATTTGAAGCCAATATAATCTTGTAGCATTCTCAGACTTATATAATTTTCATTAAAATCACTCTTTAAGTTCATTGCTTTCTAATGGATCCTTTCTTTCAAAACTGACAACCCTCTCTTCAGAATTTTGTTCCTTGTGGGTTTGTTATATGTTTGTTTACCCTCTATGATAGCAATCAAGCTAGCTTCGCTTAAATTTACAACCTTTATTAATATGGCTGATGGTCTCATTTAGGGAGCCAGTGGAGCAGTGAATGCTGTCATGCTGCTAGATATCTTCCTCTTTCCGAAAAATATAGTTTACGTTGAATTTTTTATCCCTGTTCCTGCTTTCTTACTGGTAAGTCCACTCCCACTTAATGAATAAATAGTGTTTGAAGGTACACTGCTAAATCCTCACATATATGTCATTCCAGGGAGCCTTTATTATCGGAAAAGATTTGTGGAGAGTATTACAGGTATGGCTTCAGTGAATCTCGTTTTTCTTATCTGATGCTCCTGGAACATTTTGATTGCAATATTGCAATGAAAATGCATGAGATTAGTACTGAACACTTGAAGTGTAGTAGTGTCAAACGAGATGCGTTTCTTGGATCACTCAGATACCCACTTACCTAAAGTATTTTTGGAAAATAAGTCCAACAACTTCCCTTTTGACTTATTCTATGATTGTAACCCCAACCTTTCTGTTGTATCAGGGAGACACTGAAATATCTGGAGCTGCACATTTGGGCGGTGCTGTGGTTGCTGCTGTGTCATGGCTAAGAATCACGAAATGGCTAAGAACCATGAAACGTTTCTGAATGATTGACTGATTAATTTGCAAATTTCTTTCCAGGATAGGTTGTTAAATGTGCATGTTTCTTCTACCCCCGCCCCCCACCCCTCCTTTCATGTCAGTTTGGATCTTGGTGCTTGAATCATATACTTCCTTACAAGATTTAACTTGCTGCCGGGGTGTGTTTGCTCCTGTTCACCATTAATATATGAAAATTGGCCAAGTTGGAGCCAAAGAAGTGCCCACATTTGCTTATTAGCATTAGCCGTCTCTTTTCTTTTATATTTTTTTGGTTGATGTATCTGGGTTTTAGCTTACGAGTAGAAGGTTAGGTTGCCATTTCCATGCTTTTATCTTTTTTTTTTTTTTTTTTTTTTTGCCATTTCAATTATTTTCGGTAAACATTTATGCTGATTGTTCTTCGGACCAACAATCATTTCCTTAATTAGTTTATATTGTTCGAAGTTAGTACATTATTGAACATCACTGAATTTAAGTTAGCAGCACACAAATGACAAATGCATTGAAATTTCAATAAAAAATCGTACACATGGCTTGAAATGGAATTGGAATTTCTTCTACTTGCAAATCTATCAAAACAATTTGCATAAGAATCTCTTCGTTTTATTTGAATTGTTAATGATAATGATATATTGTGAAAAAATAATATCACTTTTCAGGATCATTAAAACAAATGAAGGAATTATGAAATTGAAAAGTTACGAAAATAAAAAGTCAACGAGCCTGTGCCAACCTTTAACAATTTCTACACCATTTTAATAAATTGGTCGTAACTAATATACTCATCCCGTTACACAAAAAATAATTAAAATATTTTTTTTTAATTTGTACATACATATTCATATATTTAAAAAATTATTCTTTTTAAATAATCTCTTTTTAAAGAGGTAAATATAATTAATGGTCACGAATAGATTTAAGAGAAAGGGGGATAATTTAGAAAAATAAAAGTTGAAAAATTTTAAGATAGTAATTATGTTGAAATTATTTTTTAAAAGGTTATTTATTCTAAAACGGGTGGAGTATTAAATCATAATTATTACTAATAACGAGTGTGAGTAAGTTGAGCATGCTATCAATCAAAATTAACGATTTTCTTTTTACTGGGTATAATTTACCAAAAACTTAAATACTCCTAAATAAGAGGGTCACTTTCTTTTTTTTTTTTAAATAAACATTAATATCATGAATAATGAAAATCATAATTTATATCATTTTATAAATAATGATCTTCATTTTCAATATATATATATATATATATATTATTTTTTTTTAAGTAACAAGGGGGTGCCTAGGCTAGGCTTAGGTATAGCAACCGATAGTTAAATAGTAGTATGATCGTATTAATCTTGTTAAAATTATTTTTATGACCAAATTAACCTTTAACCCAAATCAATAAGCGCAGGCAGGTCTCTCCCCCGAAACCTCTCCTCTTTCAAGCTGTCTGTTTCGTTGTCGACAGTCGTCGTCGTCGCTGCTGCTAACCTAACCTCCTCCCTCTTCATCCGCCATTTAAACGAAAAAGGTATGTTTTTAACTACTCTCTCTTTCTCTTCCCTTCTCTCTCTCCTTAACTAATTCGAGTTTCATTCCTCTTCACAGCCGGCGCTGCTGCTTGAAAGAAGGCCGCTGCTGGTTGCCCTCACGCCATCCCTCTTCTTCCTCCGTTTTCGGCTGAAGGTATGTTCTCACTCTATTGATCATTAAAAAGTTTTACTTAAGTACCGAAATCTGCATGGTTTTAGTGAAATGGGTAAAAGGATTTATAGAAAATTGTAAGAACAAGTCAGGTGTGTTACAGAAAATAGAATGATTTCTTTGTATGTGTAATTATTTTGTGTTTGTTTAAATCTTTTATTGAACGGTTAATAGAGCTGATTTATGCTTTTCATATACATTTAAATAGATCACGTACATTTATTTGGATGTTAATAGAGCTGATTTATGCTTTTCATATCTCCTTATAGTGCCAACACATATTAATTGATCCAGCATTTGATTTATGCTTTTTTTTTTTAATTATAATTACAACAGTTTAATTTGCGGGATCAAAGTCCTTGACTTAATCTTCTATGTCAAAAGTTGTGGACATTTTGTTCATCGTTCGAGTGTTTCTTGTTTGACTTGGAAAAATGTTGGATTGTATAAGCACATATATAATTATGTATTGAATTTGCATGCTTTGGGATTGAAGTCATGTCACTTGTATTAATTTAGACGGTGGAATTGGCAGGAAATGATCCGACTTAGTCTAACAACACCGAAACGTAGGTTGAAGAGAAATGCATTGATCTTCACATTTTGGATTGAAGTCTGTTGCGTGGTTTTTTAATGTGGCAAGCACAAGATGCGCAAACCACATACGATACTGTAACACCCAAAAATTAAAACTTAATAATATCACGATCGCAAACAATAATACCAAAATAAATATAATTTCCTCCAAAATAACTAACTTTTCATGAATCATAAATCAATTACACATCTCTTGAATCAAAATCTGAGATGAAACTATCTCCCATAGCCTTCGGACAATCAAAATGCACTCTAAACTCAAACCATCATCTCGATCCTTGATCCGAAGTCAACTGCGAAATCTAAAATTGTAGGGGGTGAGCTTGGGAAAAGCTTACTAAGAAAGAGGATTCTCAACATTGCAGAACAGGATGGAATACATGAATCAAATAATATTGCCCATGGAGAAAAACTATTTTTCTTTTGGAAGATATCTCCCTGCACTTTCTTTGTGCTTCAAACCCTCCTTGTTGCTTTGGGCTTTAAGTCATCTCTAGTTGCTTTGGACCGTAACTCCGTAAGCCATCTCTATTACATTTGTAAGCTCTACTTAATAAAAAATATTAAGGGTTGGGGTTATGCCTATATCCCCTCCAACCTTTAGTTAAGTTATAAAAAAATCACCTAGAAATGTGTTTTTGGTATTTTACAATAGCTTTGTAAGATGAAATAAACAAATATATAAAAATTTCACGCATATAGAGAACTCCCTCTGTGTTCGAACAAAGAGCTTATGTTTGAAAGTCAATTTTTTAAAAATTTTGTACTTAAATTTTTATAACTTTTACATATTATATTCTTGTATATGTGATAAAAGTATCATATTTTGAATATGAACGAAAAACTAGAGAAAAAGACAATATTTATAGCATAATTTTTGAAAGTTGAACTCTTTGAATAAATGTCTCAAAATGAGATAATAAACTCTTTGCTCGAAATGGAGGGAGCTATTATTTGATAATGTTTTTGGTATTAAGAGATTAGAAGCTATTCATATATCAGACATGAATCGGTGAGGCTTGTATATTGGAAAAAGGAGAACATAAAAGCAAAAGGTCATTCCCTTAATTATAGAATAGGAATAGTCTTTCCCCAAGGTATTGTCCCTAGTGAATCTTTTTACAATGCTTATGAATCTCCATTTATCATTGATCTTTCATCTTCCTCCACATGACGGTCAATTTGATACATTGATGTGTTGATGAAATCTCAATTTGGATCATAAATATTGTTAACTTCCACGTTTGGAGGTTCTTCTAATTTGTGGCGTAGTGACAAATTTCCTTTGTACATTTCACATTGTTCAATTACAAGTTTCCACATGGTGCGCTTGTTTAAGAGTAAAACATCCTCCCTCACCACCCAGGTCATATACTTTTAGTACAAAAGACTTCGGTGCAGTAAGTTTTCTATCGGTTTCAAGCAAGGTTATTCTTGATACATAATATTGTTGTGTTTCTCGAATAGATCCAACTCTGCTTTACATGTCATATTACTCCGCAGTCGCTATAGTCATATACCGCACCACTACAATAGGAGATTAGGAGATGAATGACTTTCTCATTATACCTCATATTACGAGATTGGACCATTTAGACTTCTAGTTGGAGGCCGATGTTTTGATCTTGTCGTGTGAACCATTTTGATGGCACTTGACATCAGAAAATTGGTTCCACTTGATTATTTTCCTCGCCAACTTAATAGGCATACTCTTCCGGTATTCCGAGACTAGGCTTTCTAGAGCAAGGTCCGGATTAAGTCCGGGAATAATGGAAGAATATGCCTATCAAAGTTGGCAAGGAAAAGAATCGAATGGAACCCGTCTTCAGGCAAATACTAGCTATGCCATGTGCCTTCACTTTAATGATCCACACGGCAATATCCAACCATCTGTCTCCAACTAGAACCCTAAATGGTCCAATCTCATAGCATGAGGTACAACGAGCCGGCCATCTCATGCTGGTCCTGCAATAGCAACTATAGAGTGATGGCATGTAGAGCCGCCTTGGACTTATTCGAGAAACACAACAATATTCGGTAATAGATAAGAATGACGTTGGTTAAAATCAATTGAAATTTTAGAAAACTTAATGCATCAGAGTCTTTCGTACTAAAATTATATGAACTGGGTGATTGGAAAGAGTGTTTCACTCTTGGACAAGCACACCATATTGAAACTTGTATTGAACAATGCGAGCTATACAAACTAGCAAATTCGTCACTACGCCACAAAATTGGAACAACCTCCAAATGTGGAATTTAACAATATTCATGATCCGAATTTTGATTTCCTCTACACGTGCATCGGACGATATCAAATTGAGCGTCCTCCGGAGGAAGATAAATGGAGATTCATAATCATTGTAAAAGATTCAGGAACAATACCTTGGGGAAAAACCGTTCCTGTTCTATGGTTGATGGTAGGATAATTGAAATCAAGAACAGATTAGATATAATCGAGACTCGAGCGAATACATGTTATTTCCTCCGTCCCAAAAAATGGTCCATTGCACGTAGTTTAAGGCAATAACAATACATACATTCTGAAATTACACCAAGAATTTTGCTACTTTTAGAAATGGGACTATTTTTTAGGGACGAACAAATAAAGAAAGGTCAACTATTTTTTGGGGAAGGAGGGAGTATAATAACTTTCTTTTTTTAGACTCCGAAGGGTGTGGGAAGGGTTACATTGTAAACTGCTTGAATTTCTTACTGGTATTATTATCATTGATATTGCAGGAACCTGACATGGCAACGAACTGCATCAAATCGTTGAGAGGTCTTACAATAACAAAGGAGGTTTTTGGAGGGGTATGGGGCTGCAGGACATTTGCTGCTGGAGCTAAAAAGAAGGGTGCCAAGGGGGGTGCAGCTGCAGATGGTCCAAAGGTATCGAGTTTGAGCAAAGAAATCAAGTCCACTACTTTGGTAGGTGGCAAT
>JAOWAN010049380.1:0-13874 GCA_028566635.1 Lobelia cardinalis
AGAGAGAGAGAGAGAGAGAGAGAGAGAGAGAGAGAGAGAGAGACCGTTGTTAGTTTCAAAGGTGTTTGTTAGTAGTAATCAAACTTTTCCTTGTGTCCGTTGTACCTTGAATTGGATTCCTTTTCCTTTACTCTTTTAATTGTTCTCATCTTCTAAATCTTGATCCTTAAATTTTCTATCCTTTCTACTAATTATTTTTAGATGTTCTCTCTCATTTATGCCCTTAAAATTTAGATGTTCTAGATCTCTCATTTAATTAATTTGCCTCATAAATAACAAATACTTATAAATTTAATAACTATATTAATTAAAATATAAAAAGATAAATGTAAACAAGAAAAATAGTTTTATATACATAGTGAGAGAGTGAGAGAGAGAGAGAGGGAGTGAGTGAGTTATGTCTTACCTCACCTTCCCATTTTCTTCACCTCCCCATTTACCTGTATATATTCACCTAGACTCCTTATTTATTCGATTCACACTCTATAAATTTATTCAAAAAAATTACTTCCTTCGTGCAAAAAGATAGTCGCATTTTCTTATTTATTCGTCCAAAATAATAGTTTCATTTTTAACCATAGTAATCATCCATTGATTACTTTGCCACGTGGCCCTAGTTAAACTGGCGATTCTAACAAGTTTACAGAGTTGATAACCGAAACAAAGCTCTGTGGGCGAATTCAAAGACGAATAAATTACAACAGCTCCTCAGTGTTACATGTGTTTCCAGGTTTGACCCCTGCTTAATTAAATCCGACAAAAAACCCTCTCTAACTACTAAAATAGGAGATTCGAGTGTAAATAAACAAGTTATTTTTTTGTGCAATCCTGCTATGTATATGTATTTAAGGATCTTTCACGCCCAAGAGACCCTAATAGATTGAACTCTCTCTCTCTCTCTCTCTCTATATATATATATATATATATATATATATATGCTAAGAAAATTATTCAGAAACGGCGACGTAAGAAGCAATTAATGTTTGCAACACAAGTTTCATAAAACAAAGCATTCCCAAGATTACTCAAAACCCCTAATCCAAATGGAAACAGAGTTTCAATCTCATTCTATCCCTCTCCGAAACAAACCTCTCGAAATGCTTTGAATATGAAATCTCCATCCCCCTAAGACTTCAATCTGTTCCTCTTTCCACCACCACCACCATCACCATGTCTCAAGTTCAATTCATAAAACTCCAATAACCCATTTTAGGCATGACAACAATTTAACAAAATTCGGATCATATATTATAAACATCCTCTACCCCTTCCCTACTTCTTCTAATGACCATGACCCCTTTATAGTGTTGCGATGGTGCATGGTCGCAACAGCGAGATGACGATGTGTTGGAGAACGCCGAAAGATAAGCCTGCTGAGAAGTCGGGAGAAGGTCAACTTGAGATAGTTCAAGAAATTCATGGTGTGAGGTAATGATCTGAATGTCTCCTATTCTCATTTTTTCAACCATAAAATATTATGCAGCCTAAACTGCATGCTTTATCTCTCTTATCGATTTCACTATATGTCGAAACCTTAACTTGCAATCCCAAAATTCGGAAAGTGACTTGCATTGAAGTACCAAGGGAAATTCCAAATGTTGTGAAAAGCTAAGGACTGTTATGTGCTTTACAGCTTTACTAAGCTCCGTATCCCTTATTCGAAGGGGTTTTCGGGCATAGTAGATAGAGGGAATTTATTGTCGGATTTGATAAATAAGGGGTCCAACTCAAAAACTCATATAATATCGAGGGAGTTTGTTGTAATTTAGTCTTCAAAATTTTGTTTAATTAACTTACCCATTTAGAGTTAGTCTAGAAAGTCAGTGATACATATTTTGTAATTATTAAATTAAAAAAATAAGAGATAAAAAATGATGAGATTCATAAAAAAGATAATAATAATGAGCGTACGAACTTGATGACCCAAACCTTACTTGCATTCCGAACATTTAGATCTGGATTGAACGCACAACAGTCCTACGGTAACGGACCCTAAGCCCAATAGGCCCACTCATTGCCTGCCTGATTGGAGTTTCTTGGCGGGAAGTTTTCAAACCCATCAACCGCCTTTTTTTTTTGCAGTGCCCAATTTGAAATGAGGAGAAGCGTTCCATTTCTCGATCGTCTCAGGCCATTTCGTGACAGCAACATTCACCAAGCTCGGCCGTGGCAGCTGGCAAGGCATACTGTTCGACAAAAATGCAGCATAGAGGCTGCTTTCTGTCACATAATCTCATTGCACGCACGGCCGTGCTCTCTTGTTCCACTGCGCCTTTCAGGTATTTCCCTGAATACCTTCTGTTCAACATCAAGAGCATCTTAACAATAAGTAAGTAAATAAAATTGTTACCAGCTGTGCAAAAGTCGAATTTGGATTGCTTAGTCTGTGAATTTTGACCATGTTGATCATGTAGAGTCAGTTTGTAGTGAGCCTCAGTTCGATCCAATCTCTAGCAGTTCGATCATTTTAAGCATTAACTGAATTATTCTGTACGATCTGAGGTTAATATAAACGTGGAGCATAAATTTGGCTAAATTTTGATGCGTTTTGCTAATGATTGAATTTGAAGTTAGACTTTACCCAAACTCGCTTCGCTTGTTTTACAGTCCTAACTGATCTCTTTGAGGTCATGGTATGTACAGAAGTTGAGAATGCAAGAGAATTTTTTGTTGGTGTTGATCAGTATGCTTTCTCAGACATGTGTGATCACATCATTTTTTGTGTTTGTTGTGGGCATTATGAATTGGGTGGAGCATGGATCGTGCTTGATGAGATAGAAGCAAGTTTTCAATTCAGTGGGGGTGACATTTGGGTTTCATTTCTTGGTTTTGTGAAAAAGTTGAGGTTAAAAGCATGTTTAGATTGAATGATAGAATGATGGGAGTTTTGAAATAGTACTCTCAGTTATCTTTATGCTTCATTTAGGGTTAATGAGGTAAGTTAGCTTTCTTGCATTACTTGGGAGACTTGTGAGAGTGGAAGTTCATCAGTGTCTAGATCTGGAGCCCGTAGTCTTTACAGATTTGGTTGGAAGACTTCATTTTTGAGATACTAGTGGAATGAGAAAACTGTGTGTCAGGACCTGATATTGTAAATTGCCATGCAATATTATTTTGGTTTTGTAAGAAGAATTCTGGTCAGCATCGGGATCTTATACGTGATGGAAGGAAAGTGTTCAAAGCAGGTTAATGACTATTATATGGGTATTGTTGGCTCAGTGGGGATGAGAAACTAGTGATGCAAAAATGGGTACTCCATATTTGAGAACTTGTAGAGATGGCGATCTGTTTAGGATGTGGTGTCATATATGATTCATTTTAATGGGATCTCTTGATGGAAAGCAGTTTGTGGAATTGAAACAAACTTTAAAGGACATGCTTCTTGTGCATCTAATATTGATAAATCCATGGATGTACATACTTGTTATTTGCGGATACTTTGGCAACGGCATGAAGTAACTTTAGTTGTGAACTCTGGAATTATAGACACATATTTCAGGTACTGATTCTCGCAGCTGGATATGATTGTGGTTTTGTTCAACCACAGCTTTGATTTCAAAAGAAGATTTATACAAATGACAAATCAATTCTATCATGGCTTTCTCAGATAAGTTTGTTAGTAATATCAATGCTAAAGCTCGCAGAGCAAGTGCTAAACTTACCTTCGATGCAACTGGATTTCCTATTTTTTCTTGGCATTGTTGGTACTGGATGAATATATATCTTTAATATTTAATTGTGAATTCAAGTTTGCATCCTTGCCAATGTAGTGTGAAGCTCGTGAACTGGATGCTAGGTGACAGGGGTCTTTGCCAATCATCTCATGAGTATTTTCTTCCATATGCTGATGCCAAGGCCTCCTTTCTCCAGTGGGACAAATTCCATCCAAAGGTACCAAACTACCAAACTTTCTGCTAACCACATGCTCTAATATTTTAGTTAAGAGATAGATACTGCACCTGCCCATTAGACACTTCCATCTTTGATAAAACTGCATCAGCTTCCAAGCGAAACTACTTTTTTTTTTTTTTTCTTTTTCTTAGAATGATGATTACTAGTGGTTCTCCACTTATCCCCAACGTGACTTGAACCCGTGACCTACCAAAAACAGGTGAGACGTCTTACCACTAGACTGCGTCTCGTTGTCCCAAGTGAACCTACTCTCTTCTTATTTATCCCCAGCTATTTCTTGGGCACCTTTTCAACCATCATGTTCAAACATTATGGCGTTGATAACCAGAGTGAACTGCTACTAGCAGCCATTCACCACATCCCCCCAAAACAATGGCAAGTTATTACAAGGGGAGTTCTTCGTCCCTCCTCTATATGCATACTTACCTCTGCCCACGTGAGGTAGAAAGATCTATGTGAATATCATCGTTTGCCGCTTTTGCATTGTGATTGAGGAGATATTAATACTGATCAAATTGATGTATCATTGAACAGATGAGCTTCCTTAAATAAATCCTGCAGTTGATTATTAGAACTATTTTGTTTCTACATTAGTCTGTGTAAGGCAGTCTGCTTAAGCCACAGTGTATGAGGGAAACATTGTGCATTAGTCTTTTAAGGTCCTTTCATTTGGAATAGAGCTAGTACATCAGATGTATCTAAGTTGTATATCTGTTTGTAAAATCACTTGCATCAAATTGTTCCTAGCTGCCAATTTATGTATATGCTCAATATGGGTATTAGTCATGTAAACAATACCCCAACACTAGATTCGAAGCTTTGAGGTCTTGAGATTCATATCAAATGATCAGAATAATAAATTAAATAAATAAACAGGATTAGTAATAGTAATCAAAAAAATAAGCAGATGAATGGTTAGGTAGGTGGAAAAGGGTACTTTTGGCACTTGCTGCTCTTTCCAAACTTAAATAGATTTGGGGCATATCTCACAAAGATGATTCTGTATGGTTTACTACTGAAGCAGCACATTTGGGAAACTGAGCTTCGCTAAAAAAACCTTCCTTCTTTGACTTTTGATGTTTAGGTACGAAGCTAATGAGCCCATAAATTTTACTAAAATACTTTAAATCAGAAGATTTATGCTGCACGAAAAGATACACACGATTGCTTAGTGTTTAGCACTTTGTTATATATCCACAGTTCAGCCCAGATATACTAGTTTTAAATGGGTTCAAGTGGCATTCACCCCAAACCACTACTCATCCGTTGATTTTTAAGCATCAGCGCAGATTCTAGTAACCATGTGTCTGACACCCCTCACAGCCAAGGTACTATGTCTATGACGCAATTATCAGGAATTCCATTGAGAGAACATGTGTAGATATGTATTTTTTTAAAGATTTATGTTGCTCATTTCAATAGCAAGCAAGCGCGAGTAATTTGTGACTATAAATGTGTCAAAATGTCCAAAATTCATCACGGTATTTCGTACATAAGGAAGCATATCATTTGCATCTTGGAATATTCTTTTAAACATTTTGAACTTACGGAGCCAATATGCAAAAGAAGATAATTTTAAGATCATCTGACACTATTGTGAGATTATGCATGTTATTGTGTATATATTTTAAGCCAATAAGTTTCCATACTTGGTTATCCACGTTACTTTGTCCTTAATCACAGCTTATCTCGAACTGTATGCCATTATGCATTTATGCTATCCTTTTTTCGTCTTTCCAATGTATCAGGTTTGTGGTTGTCTTTTTGTTGTTATTGTGTATATATTTGCGTGTTGTAGCTGGAAAAATCAAGACTTGACTACTCTTTTGCATTATATGGTTGAGTCTATGCAACAAGTTTTGACTACTTTCTTGCGTTATATATTTGAGCCTACTTAGGAAAAGGCTGGAGCAGGTCGAAGTTCTGAGGAATCTAGACGGCACCATATGCAGGCCGGCTAAGAGCTTGTTAAGTGACCAGGTATCAATGTGTTTTCTACGTATTCAATTGGCATAACATAATTCCCATAAACAGCACCAACTTTTGAATTAATGTTGAAGATTAGCCATCACATGCTGGTCAACTTTGTCATCAATTGAACAGAAGATGCTATTCCACAAAATCCAAATTCTAGATTAAATATTTGAAGTCAACCTCAGTTTTTATATCCTCTCGTGGGGCAAAATCTCAGTTCTGCAGTCCTTATAAAATACTACTGCATTTACACACACCTAATCTTACTTCCAGCAACAAATTAATGAAAATTGCGGACTTGCAGAACTGCTTAGGATTTGTTATTTGCTTTAGTTCAAACAATTTATGCCCGGTGTCTTTGCCAATAAAACTCAAGCAGTTAGCACGCGACTCTCAATTGATGGTGTGACAACTCCTAAATCACTATCATAGAATTGTTTTGATGCCTAAGCGTAAGTCAGGTGATCACGGAAGGAAATTTATTTGATATCTTCATGACTTGGTAGGTTCCCACTACTATGCAAATGAATATGTCAACTTACGATAACATCATAAGAGTGTACTTTTGTTCTATGATAATGTTAGAGCAAGCTAATATAATACATCATTAACTCTTTTTATAATGTTTTGACTTGTTGCTGCCTACTTTTGTCCGTTTCATTTGTCCTTGCCACCTGATTCTTGCATATACATCCAGAAAACTCATTCTTTTCCTACATCAGCACGAGCTTGTGTCTCGATTATCAATTCCCTTCCAAACTATTAGGTTTTTAATTTATGAGAGTAACGGGTATAGGATCTTTTCCTTTAATCTTTCTTTACAAGAGTTGGTTATTTGATGGAAGGGGCAGGCCAACAATTATATACAAATTTGTAGGCAGAAAGTGTATCTTTGGCTTTGTCCGATAAAAAAAGAAGAAGGGTAGACCATGCTTGGAGAGCCAAGGGGTTGGCTGGGGGAACGGCCCTGCAATGTTTTAAGAATATATAAATGTTGCCTTACATTAATTAAAGAATAATTAAATTTAGTGATTCAGCCCTGCAAAATAATAAAATTGTTTCCCAGTTCACCATAGGATAGAGCACCAACCCAAACTTCGTCCGTCTTTTGATAATCTCTCTTTTCCTTTTTCCTTCCGTCTTGTACTCACCATAACTCTAATTTCCCACCACATATAGTGCTCAAAAGTTCAGGTAATTTTTCACAAAAAACCTCTCCTTAAGTCCTTAAATTTTGCGTGTACACTAACAGAAGTAACTTTTAGAATATAAATGCCCATTTCCTTGGACCTTGGGGTAAGTAGACACTTCTTCACCACAGGATCCAAGTGCAGTGCATACACGCTAATAAAGCAGCAAATTATTAGAACTGAAGAAAGTAAGGATGGTCACTGTCAAATTTTACCTACAGTAGTTGCAAACCCTGGTCCCGCGGCTAAGTTCATGTAGACCTACCCAACTTCCACGAGAGCTTCGTAAGCTCACAGGTACAAAATAAGCAAAATATTAATCTATTCCTTTAAATCCATTCCCAGCCTCTTGACTCGGCCAAATACTAACTAAACCCTCACGCCTGCCCCCCTACCCCACCTCCCCATCGCTCTCACACACATGTAGCTATAAATATGCATGCCATCAAACTAATTCAGCCAAGCCAAAGTTGTATTCTGTTCCTGCTCTGTGATTAAACCATCTCTCAATCCTCCCAAACTCTCTGTTTTCCCTCGCATACTATCATACATGGCTCGTTTAAGCATTCTTTTGCTTGTCCTCATTATCATCTTGATCTGCTATCCCCCATCTCTAGAGACAAGGAAGCTTTTGGAGAATAAGATGGAATCTCCAGTGGATGACAGTCTCGCTGTAGCTCCCCTTCGCAAAGGCACCGCCACCCCATCTTCCCCAAGTGATGAAGGTCAACCAATGGTCCTCAACGAAAGGCTCTTCACCATTCACATGGCCAAACTCGACCGCATCTTACAGTCTGTCCCAAGTCCTGGAGTCGGCCATTAGAGTTCTCACCACTTTCCTGGGAAGATTTACTGATGCATATATACCACATATACTTATACGATTTAGACACATTTTTCCAGTCGATTGAGATTAGTTCTGTTTTTGATGCATATTGGCATACAATGTAAGCAATATACACTTTTTATAAAGATTTGTACCTTTTAAAGTTACTATTTACATATCGCTGTATTGACCAAGCAAGAATCACAAAATGTACGTCAAGAGTAGGTTTCTGAAAACATATGTATCATGTCAGGGCAACATATTACTGATCTATGCGGATTAGATGCTGAATGACTAAACTATCAAGCCGTTGAATATTTAAATCTCTGCGGAAGTCCGCATGTGCGGACGCTTACGAGTATTTTGTAAAAAGTTATAATTTTTTGGTAAAAAGTTATAGTTCATTGGTAAAAGGTTATAGTTCAATTATCATATTATCTTAAAATGAATTGTTACGATGATATGATAATTGAACTATAACCTTTTACCAATGAACTATAACTTTTTACCAAAAAAATTATCTTTTTACCAAATACTCGTAAGCGTCCGCATATCCTATTAAATAGATTAGTGGTCATCCTGTTTGGATTAGTTGGTGAATGATAGAAGCAACAAGCACATTTGAGTTTCTTACCTCTCCATTTTTGTCCCTCTCCTTTTCCAATCCAGTGAAAATAGATGAATAGAAGATGCCATTGAGACACTATCCCACATTGGAAATAAATTAGTCGCACAATTATTTAATAAAGATCCTAAGCTACTCCTCTAATTGCCAATTGGTTTTGAGATGAAACCTCAAATTTTAACATGGTATCAGAGCAGACTCTTTGATCACGTGCAGAGGGGGTAATAGTTTATTCCCAATGTGGGCTAGTTAGTAGTGTCTGAACCAAGCTAACTTTTTTTTTTTTTCCTTTTTTTTTTTAAAACATCGAAATGACCCTTTTGGATTAAAATGCTGCTACCAGTATGTGATGTCCCGATTTTGTTAAAGCAGAGCTTCTGAGGGAAACTCTTCTTCTCGAACGGAAATGAACGTTCGTTTCTTCAGAGGGTCTAAGAACAAGAAATGATTCAGGTTTGTCTGACTTGTTTCACAAATGAAAGTCATTTTATTTTTTAGAAATTAAAATTGTAGAAGTGAAATGGTTATGGAACAAGGCTTAAGCTTTCCAATTATTGAGAAAGTCAGCGTCTCTGTCAGCTTAAACTTTATTTGCTCAAGTCAATCTCTCTTATCATAAACTGATCAATGATTTATAGTTGAACCTGTTACTAGTATTAATATTGTTATATGTCATCTTTGGTTGATTGTGTTTCCTTTATTAAGTCCTAATTTTGGAATCAAGAGCGCGTAGCAACTGTCGAACCCCACACCCACGAGAGAGAGAGAGAGAGAGAGAGAGAGAGAGAGAGAGAGAGAGAGAGAGTACACAAGACTTATAAAGAAATCGAGATTTGTTTTATATTTTTTTGTTTCAATGATCAGAACCAGATTCATGGAACATGAAAAAGTGAAGGAACTATGTTTGGTGAAGCAGGAATAGGCTCATTTGACAAATTCTCATTGCAACCATATTTTGGGCAATCCTCCGACTGATTGACGGTTCAAATGTTGTTGTTGTTATAGAACATTCTTTAAGAAAATGTTTCCGAAACCCTACCGTTTATTGTAGGGGATATTTGATAATGTGTTGTCGGGTTCGGAATATTTCATCGATTGTGTGGTTGTGTCTCTCTAAGTGAATATGTGAGTGACAATATTTCATTATTTTCATTAAGAGGACATATTCGTTGCATATTCACTCTTCATGTGGCAACATATTCATTAGGACAACAAGCAAACTCTGATGAGGTGGAAATTGGAATTTTTGGAATTTTTTTAAGATTTGGGCCCATATGAGTGAGATCAGTGGATAAGTTTAAATTCTTGACGATACATTTAGCGATTCACCTCTTAGCGAAACTATATGACTTGAAAAAGCGTTGAGGTTTGAAATTCATTTTTATCAATCCCCATTTTTTGATTAGCAATGGAACTCATTACGAGCTGTTCCTGGTGAATCACATCATATTCCCCGGACTGGAAGTTGAGAATTTCGCTTCATGTGGCTTGAATCATTCTCGAATGCCTTTGAGGGTACGTTTCTCAATGTGCGTAGGAACCATTTTACTTCGCGAAAAAACACCCGAGGACGTGAATTGAACCTACAACTATTAAAGATTTGAGATACCACGTGATTCAACTAGCCATTTCTCTAATCTCAGAACCTAGAAACTACACTATCTAAATTCTGAAACTAGGCGCTAATTTGAAGCGCAATGTTTTTAGAGATAGCAGTTTCTTGCCTGACCCTGCTCTCTGTTTTCCAGCTTTCGTAGAAAATTCAAAATTTTCAACGTAGAATAACAAAGGCATTCGAGCCCAAATAAACGGAAGTCAGCTTTTGGCCCACCATGAGTTTGGAGCCGGCTTTTCGTGGACTGGATCACTATCCACAGGAATGAAAATACAGTGTAATAATCTGTCCGTCTTAGGGTGCCTCAAGCATAACTCAACTGATAAATGTTTGAGTGGCTTTGTACGTGTTACGCTAGAGACTTACGGTGTCAGTTTCAAATTTTGGGTTACCTCCTCTATCATTTTTTAAAGCTCGGGGAGCGAGAGCTTCTAATATTAGACTTCGACATTTTTAATTAAGATTTTGTTAATTATTATTTCACTTGAAACACAGACATTTTCATTTTAGACTATCATATTCAATATTATTGTCCTTTCTCTGAGATGTTTGAATCAACATTTAAGAGAGTAGTTATGGGTGTGTTTACTAAACATATTTTTCCCACTAAATTTAAAAAATAGTTAAAAATGATGATGACTATATTAGTTTTAAAAATACAATTTTCTCTCTCATACCTACTTTTTTTAGTGTTGTTAGTTACACGGGTCAACCCGCTGAACCGCCCCGCCCCGCTAAAACCGCAAAATTGCGGTTAAATGGTTTGGCGGGACGGTTTTGACGGTTCAATGTTTATGCGGTGCAGGTAAGCGGTTTAACTAATTTTATGCAGGTTCACCCGCATAAAAAATTAATTTTTTTATTTGTACGTTACATACATAATACATAAATATTACTCTACACTACTCGTCTCGTTTAGCGATTAAATGTTTTAAGGGTTGTGTTTGGCTCACATTTGTTTAATTGTTGAGAATTAAAACTTGAACTTTATATGTTAATTTTAGTTTTAGTGATTAAATGTGTTACGGGTTGTGTTATTACTCCTTTTAATATCATGATTTATGAAAGTAATTAATTTTTTGTCGGTTTAGATTTTTAATTTTGGATCAAATTGGGGCATCACTAATGGTCAAGTATGAATTCCAATTAATTTTCAAGTTGACTTAGAAAATTGAAAATTTTTAACAAAATTGGAAAAATCGCATAACCCGCCCGACCAAACCGCGGGTTAAGCGGTGCGGGTGAATTACTTTATGCGGTGCGGTTCGGGCGGGTTGAAAAAAATATAAAATCGTGTAACCCGCCCTGCATAACCCGCACCCGCACCCGCCTAAACCCGCCCGCATTAACACCCCTAACTATTTTTACATACTCTTATACCCACCTTTATATCATATCAAACATCACATTAAATTATAACTACGACTCACTCTCTTTATTTTTTTTTCTATCACTATCATGTAATTATTTAAATTTTGAAGGATAAATAGATAATTTAAGTTTTCACCAAAAACAAAATAAAACCAAAACAAAAAAAACTATGCCAAAAATTAACTATTCAAACGCATCATACATATTTTCGATCATTTCAACACGTTATATGATACACCCTTTGTTCCAAATTGAGAGTTTTTGTGCTAAATTGTGTGTCATCTTTTGTGACATTTTTTTTAAGAATAACGCGTATTCTAAAACTTAGAATTTTAAATTTTAGTGACATCTTTTAAACGGTTAGAATGAGGTTTTAGGAAGATGCCACAGGAAGTGGCACACCATTTGGCACAGAAGATCTAGAATCCTCTGTTTTATAATAGTGGACTTGTTAGAAGTTAAAAACTGTTTCAAAATAATTATCCTTTTATAAATTTATGTTTAATTTTTTTTTTCAGAATTACCCTTTACTGTCAAATCATAAGGAAGAGTTTAAAGAGATTGTAAAGGATTAATTGAAGGGTAAAAGTGAAACATTACAAAATATTCGAACAAATGGTAATATTTTTGTACTCCATTCTAACAAATTCACTATTATAAAATGAATGGAGTATACCAGAATATCAAAAAAAAAAAAAAAAATTGCGTTTAATTTTGAAGCTATAATAGCCAAAAGAAAATTAAATTTTCAGTTACATAATTCAAAGGAATATGTTAGTAAAATTTGTCACTCAATTTAAAAAAACAAATCACATATTAATAATAATAATTAAAAGTAACATTCAAATATTCAATGTACCCAAATAATACGAATTGAGACTTATCGCTTAAAAATTTCAATAAATGAAGCATAATTAAATCTTAAATAATTTTAACTATATTTTGAAATTAATAATATAATTTGAACCTATAAGAAAGAAGCTAGAGATGTGTGTAAAGACAACAAAGAAAAGATAAGCTGCGTCTTTTAAAGTGCTTGATACGATGGAAAAAGTAAACAAAATTTGACACATAACAAAAAGTGTTCGGAACGTGTCCAAAGTTCTAAAAAATACTCCCTTCGTTCTACAATATTATTGAATTTTTTAAAAATTATAAAATATTTTAAAATAGTTGTTCTTTTATAAATTTATGATCAATTTTTTTAAAATTGCTCTTTACTCTCAAATTATTAATAAAAAAATAATTTGAAGAGATATTTAACTATGGAGTATTAATTGAAAAATAAAAATAAAAAATATTTAAATAAATCTTAATTTTTATGTTTTACCCTAAAAATATAAAACGAAGGAAGTATTGAATATAGACACATTGACTCTACGGTAGTGTCGGTGTTCTCGGGCTAACAAGTTCCCTAAGCAGAGCTCAATGTTAATAAATGTTCAAAAAAAAAAAAAAAAAAGGGTTTTTTTTTTCTAGTAGTATATAGAAGCAATTGACTAATCATCAACTTATACAACCACTTCTTGCTTACATTTACTGTGCGAATAAATGAGAATCCCCCAAAGCAGCAAATGTACCCCCCTATGTTAATATGCTTCCTATTCATCACACATTGTTATTACTATTTGATACTATGATCTTACTATTTCTATTTATTACCTTTATATATATATATATATATATTCTAATTTAAACGCATTACATCATATTTTTATTAATTTCTCTTTTTTCACCTTTTCGCACAACTCAATAATAATCTCACCTACTCATTTTAGGCAACAATCTGGTCATTTTATCACAAAACTCATATCACCCGTGCCAAACTATATCATATCTTGCGATATTACATTCATGATTAGATTCTCGGGTTTAGATTCTTAGGTTTTCGCTACTCATTTATCATTTTAGTGAGAGCAAGTACATCCAAAACCGACAACACACGTTCTAGGGGGGCAACCTGCAGAATTTGGGTCTGTCGGATCATCCATGGGCAATGCCCGGGTTTCAAAGATATCGGCCCATAAAACGCGCCCCTTTTTGTTGACAAAAGGGTTTCAATGGTTTTCTTGGATGGAGACAGGAGTAATAAAATGCATGCTATTATGCATATGCTGAAGTACTGTACTACACCACACTTTCCAAATCTTATAACTACTAGTAAAAGCCCATATTTGAGAACCTGACGTTATTTTTATATTTTTAGTAAATTTAGAAATTTATTAAAAATAAAAATAATTAATTATTTTTAATAAATATTAAATACTAATAGAATTTCTACATTAAAAAGTAAGATTAATTAAAATTAATTAGCTAATAAAAATATTTAAATTTTATAAATATAAAAAGAAATAAAAAATC